>JAOBAT010009126.1:0-16271 GCA_026413305.1 Hydrozoanthus tunicans | reverse complement strand
AAGTATAGTAACAGAAAAATGGCTTGGTTTCAAGAGATATGGAAGACACGTGAATTTTGTTTGAAACCCTGTTTTGAAATAAACTGCCTATCGAACAGCCGCGCCCATGCATGCAGGAGATCAGGACAAACTTTACGGCGTTCAGATCTATGGTACAATCAAGGATTGGAAACGCACAATTATATCAAGGAGTACAAACAAGATTAAGGTATCAAGTCGGCAGCAAAAACTAACAGAAATGGAAAGAAAAATATTCAGATATAAATTAATAGCCGGAACTGGATGAAGGAAGTTTATGCAGTTTTATGATAAACTGGATATGACTTTTGTGTGGCGGAGTAACAGCAAAAAGTGACGTTTGAAATTTGAAGCAGACATCAAATTTTTAGAGCAGTACTAAAATATTTTTAAAGAAAGAGGCTAGTTATTCAAGATTAGATACAAAGCAGTTCGTGGATGAGCCAGCACACACTGACCGTGTTGGGCTGCGGTCCCTCCTCTTCTTGTTGCAGAAGATAAACCATTTCCCCTATTACAGCGATCAAATAAGCAGCCTGCTCTGTCTCAACCTCAACCCACTCAAAGGTCAGGTTGTCTTGGAAATAAATCTCGAAATGTATGCTATTTCCTTGGACCTGAGACCAACGTCTGATTTTACGCCATGGTGCGAAGAATACCACGCCACCTGCAGTATGCAATACAGTGAAAGAAGTGAAATAAAGTTGGGAGTTGAAACTGTATTTGTCCCTCAATGTGACCCAGTGTTAGTGAGAATATTTTAATTAGCTACTAGTTGATTTTCATTTCAAAGCCTTTAGCACTTTGCAATGCGCACGGTCAAAATTGAACCAGTCAACAAAAAAAGACGTACCGAAAAATATTTCATAACCGTACAAAGACGAAGAGAAACATGCATGCACCAGTGGTTTCGCAACCATAAAAGCAAACAATTTCTTTAACTTTTGCTCTGAATTTTATAAGATTCTATATGTGATGTTTGTCGAAGGATTAAGAATTTTAACCTGAGCTTGATCTTGTCAATCTTTGACCATAGTTGGAAGTGGAAAAGTTTTAGCAATACCGTAGACTTCAAACCGTCATAACACAGAGTCATTTATGAAATTGAAAAAATGATACACCTGCATGCAAGTTGTTACAACCTTAGCAACTTCTCAAGTGGCCGAGACTATGTTTACAGTTTTGTCTCGCAGGTGACAATTTCATTTCACATAATAATTTGTGCTTTTTAAAATCTTTTCTTTATTTTTAGAATTTCTTGCGAAAAGGGATCAAACTTGACCCTCAATTCTATGAAGACGGTTTGGTTGTACAGTGATTGGACAGTGCATCGGTAAAAGCAGAGGTACGTTCGTATATGTGATCGTAACGAACCAAGGGACCGGCGGGGGAGGGTTGGGAGAGGGGGATACTTGAGAAAAAAATGGGCGTAATAATTTTCGACCCTCAGCATTTCTTGTAGCATCGATTTTGAAAAAGGAAGAAGAAAACTGCAGAACTAAAAACATCGGCTCGATTTTGTTTTTCGCCCCGGCTTAAAAAAGCCCAATCTTTCTCAGGAAACCCCTAAAAATACTAAATTGCTGCTTTTAATTCCTTGAAATACCACGAGCACCCCCATCATACCAATAGAGACATTGCCCTCGCTCCCCCTCACCACCATCTCACCTACATACCCGGGGTTACGAAGCAGTTACTTTATTTCATACTGACTACAAAGTATTTGCTGAACATTTGTGATTTTCGTTCAAACACCACACTGACATCATATCGCTCCGCGGTGAAACTTTAAGGTTACCGAACACTTGGCCGGGTTCATCTATATACACACAAATTAAAGTACTAAATAGATCCCAAGCGAGACATTTTTGTCTATGATTTATGAATAATTAATAACAATAAATTTTAAGCTTTTGTTTCTCAAACCAAATGTGTCATTTTATCTTCGTGGTTGCTAAGCTATTTTTGTTATCAGAGCTATTAAGAAATGTGCTGGTTCATATAATATATACTTATCCTTTAAGTAAGATTATTTTGGTCCCCACATTTGAAACTAACTGGGAAGTCAGTCAAACTGAACAAGTTCTTGTTAGACAAGTTGTCTCTATGAAATAAACGACCAATTACTTCCTCAATCAAAACTAAATTCTAGCACTAAATTTTCTAGTTTACCTTTCGGCAGAGAGAGGAAGTATCTCAAGCTACAAAAGTATAGTTACCTGACTTGAAGACACAGCCTCTTTTTGATAAAACAAGCGACAAATCGGTTCCCTCCTCCAATTTTAGCTCCTTCATTTTAATATCGTTCAAAATCTTACAGTTTGTTATGCGTACAGTACCGTAGCCATACATTGTCTGACATAACTCGACAACCTGTTTATCACAGGGAAATTGCGGATCCGAATACTCATCTAACAAAGGAATGTCCTCCGCTTTGACCTTAACTCGCCCTGCCCGTATATCGGCTTTGCTCTGAATACACAACAAACGCATTGCACCGGCGTCCGTTCCCAGTTGGTTGTTCTCTCTCGTTATATCGAACGACCACCGCTGTATCGAAATGATGTCGTTGCATGGCAAGTAAATCACCTCGTTCAAGCCATACTTTTTAGTTGGCTTTTCAATTCCGCGAAATAACCCAAAAAAGTGCATGTTGCATTCATATATGTCCAGTACCCGCACCACAATTCTAAGTAAATCTTCGCAGCGAATCTTTCCGTCACTAACCTCAACGCGCACAGCCGGCTCAGACCCTTCTGGAAATGTCCAAACACAAATTTTGTCTTTTCGTGGTACTGGTTTTGTTCTCCCCGCCATCGTTTCTTTGAAAAGTGTTTTAAGTTGGAGGAAATATCAGCAATGCCAATGGAAGTTTTAACTAAAACCACTGAAGCTTCATTGCTTTGTGTTTTCTCCTTTCATGAAAACTTAATGTTTTTATTACTGTTCCAATTAAAAGAGTTTCATTTCGTTTACAATCATTGAAACAATATGTGAATTAATAAAGCTCGGCTTAGAACCATTGAATTACGATAGAGCCATTTGATAATGTTGTTACTGTGTGTTTTTATGAAACAATTAAGACGTAACGAACTTATTAAAACAAGTAATGATGATTTTCATAACGGAAAAATCAATTGAAGGGATTTATAAGATTCTGATGTGTACTTTTCCTCTTTTATGATTATTTCTTGTTGTAGTTTGACTTGCCGGTGAGTGAAACGTTTTTAAATAATTTTATAGGCTATACTGACGTGTTTTAAAAGAGTTTTGTCGGATTTCTATATTTATAGTTTTATCTCAGGAACGTTCGGCAAAATAGAATTAAAATAAAATAAAATAGGCCCTTGCCAAGCCGTGGAGTTGAGTAAGGGTGTTTTTTTCATTTGAAATTCTACTTTTAAACTGTAAAGGACAACATTTTCAGTTTGCAAAACACGTTTCGTTCATGTCTCTGAACATCTTCAGTTGTAAATAGGAATAGATTTACATATAATGTTTTCATAAAGACTAGCAGCGGTAATTAATTAAGGTAAGTACAATTCAGTCATCATAATTCTTGAAATTCCTGATAGTTAAATATAAATGGAACAAAAGAAATTATAAACCATTACGAGAAAAGACTTAAATTAACAAGAATAACCTGCTTATTGAGAGAAGGCTAGCTGTTCCCATTGGATTATACTTATGAAAAAAAAGACCGTTTTAAAATGTATTTGAGAGCTTTGGATTTTAGACTTATCAACCATTCAAGACTTTGGTAGAATATCTTGTTGTATCTACAGCAGTTTTTCAAGTCAATTCATTGATAAACTTGCTTCAAGGGGCTATAGACTCACTACTGGAATAAAAAATCCAAGCGCTTCATCAAATGGGAGATGGATGCGGCGAGGAAAGCGAAAAAATAATGTCGGTCGTCCCTATTCCCTTTTGCTCCCGTCCGTGTGTCTGTTTTCCTTTTGCCAGTCTCCTATTTGATGAACGTGTTTAGTTTTTCAATCTCCCGCCAAAGGTTGAGACTGTTTTGCAGTCCAGCAAGGGGCCGCCGTAGACCCTGAACTAAGGCCAAGTCGGAGCTCCAAACCAGTCTTCGCAGATTATCAACTTTATCATACTCTTTCGTTCTCACATCAATTGCGAGACTTTTCGCATGAAAATTTTGAAGTTAGAAAAGTGTAGAGCCTACTTCTCGTGTTGATGTGGTAATTCCTGTCAAAAAATGTCTATTACTGTTTATTTTGGGGTTAGGTACAGAGTAAAAAGGAAAGAGTTAAATTTCCGCCTTCAGGCAGGCGCTTAATTATAAAATAATTCAACTGAAATTTTGATTCAAATGGTAAACTGTCAATATTGGTCTTTAAACCGCGTGGCGCAATTACCGTAAAAGGTTTTTGCGGCACTATTATTGCTGCAATTCGAACGAGAGAATAAAAGCGGTGAAATTTAGTACAATGTTAACAAAATGAAAACTTTTTATAGCTCTATTTGTTTTGTGTCTAAATCAGAAGTGAGAGTTTTGAACTAGCTTTGACCTAATAACGTCAGTGGTAGAAAAGTCTTCAGGGCCCGGATATTCAAACAACGTTTAAGCTATGCGCTGGATAAAAGCTAAACACACTCACTCATAAATCAAGTATTATTGATTTTTTTTATTCCCGGTGATTAAGTGAGTGAAAACCCCCAATCAAGGTTTAAAAAAGCTTCGATTTTAATTTTATTTCTGAAATTAGAAAGCAGATTTCCGGCCAATAGAACCGGGAACGGAAAACTAAAACTACTTTAACAACCAAAGAAAAAAAATAAGGTGTTCGAGCTGGCACGTGACCACGTCAACGTGGCCAAGTAAATATTGCGAAGGTTTGTTAAAACACAATTTTCTGATGTCTTTATAAAATAATTGTTCGTGTCTTTATCGATGATAAGATAAAAACAACTTATTTCAAAACAGTCCGCTTGAAAACACTGAACTAGTCACCAGGCCTAGCAGCGGCCAGTATGAAACCACGGTTATGATCCAAGAACTAACGCAAAGCCAAACGCAAAACTTACTAAAAATTTAAAAATTTCTGCATACTGGTAATTATTCCACGTTTCCCATTTCAAGTACGACAACAAGATAAGTTGCCTGCTTTAAAGTTAGTTTTATGTACTATAGAAAAAAGTACAAAGGGTTTGACCACACTCAAAAAACAAAAGAAGGGAATAGATGCAGTTCCGATTACGATACTTTTAAGAGTAAATCTTCAAAATTTGACGTCACCGTTATTACTGTTTTGTTTTTAATGCTACAGCTTTATCAAAGCCTAAACAAAATTCTTTGAATTCAACGGAATAGACTGATCGAGCACTAGGTTTTCATTCTGTGTAAAATGGTTTCACGATATTGAGTAATGACAAACCGTCGATGTAAATCTCTTACTTCTTGTTTTTAATATGCGATTTTTTTGTTGTAGCTGCTGTTGTTTTATAAACTAATCGTTTGCTTTTGAGGACGCAGCTGGCTGAAAATAAACCACCAATTTTATCTATTTTAATGTAAGAAACTTAAGTGAATTTATCGACACTTGCACTCGTGTTACAAATTACTTTCTTTGCAATTGGTTATAAGTAAATTTTAAAATAAACCTGCGCAGCTATCAGCTGCGCCAAACTGCTTGTATTTTCATCGACCTACTAGCTCAATCTGGTTGTTTTGATATCTTTCTCTGGATGTGATACGCCATAAGATTTGGAAATGGATAGTTACGTTCACCCTTAACGTTGGCGTTTGCTAGTCGAAAATATATAGCCAGGTCGATTAAAATTAGATTTGCATGGTCATTATCTAGTTTGCCAGCTTATTTAAATTTAACGCGTTTTTTATAACATTGAATTGAAGCTGAAATAAAAAGCCATTGGTTGTTTTTCAAAAAGCAAAATGAAATACCTGACGGTTTTTTTTTTGAAGCTGTGAAGAACTTTGAAACTTCAAAACACCAAACCTACTTAAGCGGCAGCAATCAATTTCAATGCTTTTTATTGTAAAATTTTGTAAATTAAACTTCAGGAACTTTGTCTGGTTTGAGCTAATGGTGACTACGCATGAATGCGGGGGCTAAATGACCTGTTTACACTAAGTCCAACCCACAGCCCTACAAAAATATCTGTGACAGAGAGCCATGTGGATTTATGGAGTATTAAATGTAGATTTACCAGTTTTAGTAACGGACTATTTCCTAAATAATAGTTGATGTTATTTTGGTGCCGGAATTTCCTCGGGCTCGCCCACAGAGTTGATTTTTTGCCTAAATTGCCGAATTGTTTGCATGTCTACCTTAGTAGCACATTGTTTTGTGTTTATTTCTTTATATTGCTGCATGAAAACTTTCTTTATACCAGTGCATGCCGGATAGTGTGTGAAACAAACACAAAAGCTCACAAAAGGAGCTGCTAACACATCGATCTGAGGTTGATATCATTCTTTTTAAAATATGAGCCTACTGTATTGTTTTAAACCTCTTTTTGCTCCAACTGTTTTTGGTTTGTTAACGAAAATAATAAAACACCATTACATTTTTGTAACATTTGTTAGTTCTACCTCTAACTGGAAAGTTAACATAAACACTCTGTTTGTACTCTGTAAAGTTGTAGAGCTTTGATAAGCTTGTTACCGCGCGCATCCAAAATGATTTGGTCATTTACGAAGACATTGACTTCATTATAAGGATTTTGTTTTTTTTCTTTCGAAGAAGAATTTAAAAATTGTATGTACGAAGCTTTGAAACTTTCTGTTCATTGGGTCGGAAACATTAATGAGCCTTGAGTAAACTGATGATATTCATGTTCACACGCGAGAAATTACTCAATAAATTATGAATTGGACGAAGTGTTTATGATGTTAAAGCAATTTTGTTGTGAAATAGCTATAGATTTTGCAACTGACTACACTTGAATTTAATGCTAGTTACCATCGTTGCAAAAACAGGAATGAAAAGTGGTCTATTGACATAAATCAGTTGCTTCAACTTAATTTCTTTGCAAGAAAACTAGTTTATCGACCATAAATCTTATTTACAGGGAATTGCGACCAAATCTATTGAAATCTGGATAAAAATCTTTATAGATTAATAATTTATTTGATCTATATAAAAGAGCAAATGTTTTATACATTGATCGAAAACGTCGTGTATGCAAGGATTAATATGGACTGCATGTGTGTCTCATTACATATAACCTCCACTGCTAAGTACTAGAATTCATTAGTTATCTGACTAAACAATTTGTCTTAGTACAAAACCAATCAAATAAAGATGATAGGCCTTAAACATATCTACGGCTTTTACAATATATGAAACTGGCGTCGACCCGTTCAATGGCTTGCACGTATACAAACGAAGGCAAAGCCAGCTTACAAACGGTGGGGCTATAGTTTACCTTGATATTTCAAACTTATTCTTTTTCCCCCACAAATTTTATCACTTTGGGGTAATTACATCAGTTCTACCTTTTACCACAGAGCTCGTGTTGGTGCTGCGTACTCCAAACACAAAGTTGACATGTGCGTACCAAGTTCAAAGCATCAAAGAGAGGCAGTAGTTTCACTGAAGGCCATGCACGCACTGACATACAGCAGCTGTAGTTTAGAAAAAATTTCATGATGAAAAGCTGTTAGACTTTAAAAAATGTACGTTCTTTAACTTCACGTCTCTTATAAATACAAGATACAATATCGAAAATTGAAAAAAATACTTGTAAGTGGTAAAAGATTGAGCAAGTTTGTTGACTTCTGTGTTTTATTAATATTAAATGACGCGATCGCATAAAGATTAATTGGTTTCTTATCAGAGAATAAACGAAGGTTAGCTTCTGCTCTCAAGATGCTGTCTTTAAATGGTTTAAGTGGCAAGCAGCAGCAGTTTTAGACTTGAAGTAAGAGTTGATCAAAAATTGAAGCAACGTCTTTCTCATCAAAGCAAAGACACCATCTTACACGGAGGAATGGCTACTTTCTTCCTAGGTGATGTTTTCCTACATGTTTAAAACCTCTCTTTTAGACCGCAATTGGCTCGTATTAAGATAATCAAAACTATGAATTATTCACGTAGTTCACTGGTTCTGGTTTTGAGTTGTGCGATATTTGAGTTTTTAGATGGAAAACCTCCGAAGCGGAGTGTGCGTGTATGTAAATTACTTTTCAACCAATCGTGATGCCTTTTGGAAGTCCTTTGGTAGCTGGGTAAATCTTGGGCCATACAAATTGCACGAGCACTTGCTCTCAGACAGTCGTGCTGCGCTTAAGAGTGACCTTGTGGAGTGCTACAAGAAACCAGATGGGAAAGAAAGGAAGCAAGCACCAACTACTTCAAGAAGAAGTTGAAGATCTTCGTCTTACGACTGAATTTAACGAAGAAGAACTACGCCGCTGGTTTAAGGGCTTCCACGAAAAATGTCCAAAGGGGAAAATGTCAAAGACGAAATTTGCAGAGATGTATTCCAAGCATTTTCCGTGTGGTGATGCTTCTATGTTCGCTGGTCATGTCTTTCGCACTTTTGACAAGAATCAAGACGGTTATATAGACTTCCGCGAGTTTATTCAGGGTCTGTCCGTGATTTCGCGCGGAACTCAAGAGCAGAAGTTGCGGTGGGCCTTTGAGATGTATGATACAGATGGTGGTGGCTCAGTAGATCGTAAGGAAATGTTAGAAATTGTGCGCTCCATCTTCCGAATCGCTGGTGATTCAGTGAATCTTCCCCGAGACGAGAACACGCCAGAAAAGTTTACTCACAAGCTGTTTGTTCGTCTCGACAGAGACAATGATGGTACGATAACTCTTGATGAGTTTCTTCGCGGCGCAAAATGTTACCCATCGTTTATGAAGATGTTGGAGAACCCAGCCTCTGTAAATCAAAGATAAACGCTTAACAAATAAGTATTTAGATTAGTTCACCGTATTTGAGATTGACTGACTCGTTGCTAGTCCAGCAAATCAGCAAAGGAAGGAAATTTTCTTCCCACGACGAGCAGTTATCAATAGGTAGTATTGTATGCTGTCTTGAACAGAATTCGGATTATGCTTAGTACTAGTTGATTACATTGATAAATTTTTATAGGATTTATCATTTACCCACTATTAAACTATCTTTTGCTTATAGTGAAAAGCTAGACGGCAAAGTTCCTCGCTTATTAGCTGCATTTCCTAACAAAATATTTCACATAAATATACTTGTATTTTGCTGAAATTGAAATCAAAATTAAGCGTTATCAGCTATGGCAATACTAAATAATTGAGAAAAAACAAGCGAGCTTCACTCCAATACAAATAGTTGCAATTGTATTGCGAACTGCTACAACCCTGAGAAACATTTCTTTTACAAAATATCCGAGTTTTTATTTATAATTTTAACATTGAGAACCGAACGAAATTTCGCGTTTGTTGTCAAATCCAACCGTGTTATTAAATTATAAATGCGCGCAGAGTGGTCCGAGACATTAAACTTTTACATGGCAAAAATTTTTCATACAACAATCGTAAAATATTAAAAAGTGTGTGATTCGAAAGGTTTGTTATTTACATAAAAAATGCTCGTGTAACGGACTCACTTGGTATATTCAAAACAGACGTTATAAGTTTGTTAATAGCACTTTCAAGGAATATGAATAAGCTTTAAGATTAATGGCTACTTTGATTAGAACGAGAAGAATATACTGTGAATATTAGGAAGGGAATCGAGAGCGCAGTGGTTGATTTATTTATAATTTTACATCCTCGTCCAGGTGTAGACTAGTCCAAATGCTAATTTTTCCCCAAGTTTTTACGATGAAAATAAACAAATATTTGTAGTATACAATTACAATTTGCAGAGCTTTAAGAGAATACAAGACTGAGTTTCATTTTATTCTTTTCTAAACAATATATATAACTTATGATAACCCCGATAAACAGCAATTCAAACTTGTTTAACTTCATGTTGTGTTCAGTTGAGTATCAAGCTCAAACACACTGGTCTTTTGTCCCAGTTGGTTTGCTGTCGTTTCTATGGCATTCTCCCAAGAATCTCCATTTATGAAAAGTTTAAAGTCAAAATAAACATTGAATATGCAAAGTTCTCTTTGTCTTGTTGCTCTTGCATTGTGAAGTTTAAATTATTTGCATAACATGACAAGTTTTATTGCCGGCCGGAGTCTTGTTCAAAGCAATGAAGCAAGTGTTCGAGCTGTTGCTATCGAGCATTTGAAATCGTTTGAGCTAGATAGCAGCGAACATGTCCAGCAAAACTGGTTTAAATGATTAAACGTATAGAATTAGCAGTTGACAATTCTCGATTTTTAAATGCTTGACAGGCCATGGTGGTTGACCATACAGGTGTAATAGAAATATAATACTTCACCAAGCAAATCAATACTGTAGAGTATAATTGTAAAAGACAGACATGATTCTTGCGTGTGTTTTGTCGTTTCGAGTCGATTAGAAAGAAAGCTCATTACAACTTTCACTTTAGAAATAACATTGCAACTAACACATAGCGTTTTTAAGCTCTAAAAAACTGAACTATCATCAAGGTTTTCCTTTTTATAAATTGTATTTTATCGAAGAAAACACGGAAACGAAAATCCCTGTCTGGATATAATGCAAGCATAAATTGTCAGACTCTCTTGTCGTGATTAAACCCGGGTAAAATTCTCTGTGACCACAATTCCTAATAAATTTTATTTATTGAATTCTCCGCGACAAAACAAAAAACAAAACAACACGACTTTTTCAAGAAACTTTTTAAATATTAACGTTAAAGACAATAAAGAATGCAATTAAATGTCGCTATTTTCAATAGTGCTGCTAAGATTGCAAGAATTGCACCTGCTTCGATAAGCTTGCACGAAATATTTCGACCTGCGGTTTTCTCATTTCCGCATCCCTCTCTTGCTGCGCCAAATCTCTTCTAATCTGATTGTACTCTTTCGTCAAAGCTTCCACGGTTTTGCACTCGTAACTCAAACAGCTTTTGACATGGCGCTCATTAAACCACTCAACGTTTAAAATAGCCGAGCTTGTTGCAGGCTCGCGGATCGACAACCTGATAATTTGAGTCTGGTAACAAATTTAAAAACTGTGCTTTTTTAAGAGTTGGAGATAATCATTACATTGTAGTTCAACAAATCTTTAGTTCAGTGGTTAACTGAAAAAGATGTTTAGAGTTTATAATGAAGTCGTTTACGCAAGAACAGACGCTGTACCACAAATACAATAACCTCTGTTATCAATAGTCGGTATTTGCGTCAAGTCTTCTGCAAAATACTGGGTCAAATTTGACGTACTCACTGCAGGAATCAAGTTATAATATTTAGAAAAACAATTTTTTTCTGATTGAGATAGAAGCTTCCCTAACCACCGCTGATCATGAATACTGTTTTAAGAATTTGAGTAATCGAAATTGGATTAGTTTTACGGTAGATAAGAGTCTATTTAAAAGTCTTATTATTTTGCTTGGAATCGGTAAGGAAGTTCCACACTCTTTCTGCCGCAGCTCAAGATGGCGCTAAATGTTGTGTCTGTTGTGTGTCGTTTCTAATCAAAAGTTCAACTTCTTTAGAACGTCTGATTGACGGAATCCTTTACCTCCAGTGTATAACCCAGCTCAAGTAATGGTCGTTAAACTATGAAACCTGTCGACTTTGCTGTTTTGAAAATCTTCAATAATCAATAAAGCCTACATCACTGACCTTAATACGGCTGTTTGCCGAGTTATATTTAACAGGAAGATACTTTTATTAGTACAACCATCGAATCGATTTAAACTCGTCATCAAGCGCGCTAGTTAGTATATCTAGTCTTGAACGCTTCAAGGGCTAAACCATTTTTGCCGGTTTAGCGCAAGAAAAAACCGTCCTTAAATTTGTTTGTTCGTTCTTTTGAAAACGTAATGAGAATGCATGGGTATGCATATTTCCGTCTTGGTTTTAATCTTTTTGCTAAAAGAAATGAACCTAGAGCTTTGCAAAATAACTTTAAGCTCGGCTATTTGGTGTTCTCCAGTAAATAGTTTTATCGAAGTATTCGCGTTGTACATTGATTATTTACCGATTGACTATCAAATTCCAGTGTTTCATTAATTTGTTAAAAACAACGGATGCTCAGGCCTAGCAAAGGCAATGTTTTGCCGCTAGCACTCCATTGATCGGCCAATGGTCATATATGATAAAGTTTTAATTTTGGCCATCGTGTTCTTCAGAGGAAGGAGCGGGTGATCAGTTCAACACCATTCGTGACGGCCATCATAACCAATGATAATCTTGGGTTCCATCCCGTGTTCTAGCCGTTGGTTTTCTTTCCCACGTTTTCTGTAGTTTCTTTCTTCCTTTCCTCTTCACACCCTTTCGGCATCCTGGCCTCTTCAGGTGATTCAGGACTACCAAAAGCTTGTAAAGAAGACGGGAGGACAAGGAAATTTAGAAAACGTGAGAAAGAAGACAAACGACTAGAACAATACGAAAGGTCGCCATTTTCAATGATTTTCGATTGAATGAGAAGGGCGCAGCGTACCAGAGGAAGGAGCGGGTGATCAGTTCAACACCATTCGTGACGGCCATCATAACCAATGATAATCTTGGGTTACAAGCACCAATCGTGAAGGTAACCATAATCAATGATAATCTTGGGTTACAAGCACCAATCGTGACGGTAACCATAATCAATGATAATCTTGCGTTACAAGCACCAATCGTGACGGCAATTATAATTAACTTGTTGACCGCATCCGGTTGGTTGTTACAAAGAAGTCTCGAACCTTGGCTTTGATTGCTCGATCAACACAAGAGATTTTCCTGGTCGCTCTTTTCCGTCCGATAAAATATGAGAAGTAACCACATCTACTTCGTAGTGCGAAGCATCAGCATCTGACTTGCGCGATAAATGGATCGTTTTGAAAAAGCATCAAGACTGGTGCTTTCGACAGTCTACTTAATGTAAGCTTTTTCTTGTGCGTTTCCCATTTCATTTGAAACCTTTGAGCACTGAAAGCTCGTTCAATGGAAGCGTAATGGTTGCATAGTGCTAACGAGTTTCGAAAAGTAACTATAGTTACTAACGATTTACTAAAAGCTGCTGCTGGCTTTCTTTCTTCTCGATCGCGTGCAAAATGCTGGCGTCTTTATCATTAATGATATTGATATATATCAACATTATTACCCTTTTAAACAGCAGCAGCATTATCCTGATTACATCATCAGCATCATTTTCCTGATTAACAGCAGCATCATTATATTGATACCATCATCGTTATTAACATCAGGAGCATTATCTTTATTAACTAGAAAAGACCTTTTGAATGCAAGGCCACTTTACTCTCAATGCCACGGTCAGTGCCAAAGGCTTTAATGACGATGAGCATCAAAAACCTGATTGTATCATCAGTAGCATCATTATCGTTGTTAACATCAGCAGCATTACTATTCGTTTTATCATTGACAGCATCATCCTTATTCTTACATCGTTAGCAGCATCGCTATCCCGGTTACATCATCAGTAAAAATCTTTTTAATTCACTAACCTATGACATCAAATATGGAAGCTAATTTTACACGAAGCACTATACTGCAAACTCAAAAGATTCGGAAATGCTCTGGCATGATTACTCGCAGAGTAAAAACGACGTAATTACCTAATCCAATTATATAGACGTGTAATTGAAGCCCTATGGCGATTTCGTAATTCTGCAAGTTATTTTCCATTTTTGATTCGATTAATTTTTATCATGTAGAAATTCATTGATGTTTATTGAATAACCTTTTAACCTAAAGTGCTTTTATCAACTAACAACTTTAGGCCGAGCTAGGGAAGGAGTAATATATTTGTTCAAAATAGACCCGCTTGATGAATTTATTTTTGAGTCAATGTGGCCTTAACAATGTTTACTGTACTGCATAAACAAATCTAAATACCCTAACTGTGGGACGAATCTAAAGCAAATCAAAGTTGTTGCTCTAGAGCAAGGAAACTTTGCGGGCGCTCTAAAGCAAAAGCACGAACTTGAGTTTGGAGCTTTGTAGTAAAACCTGCAGTGGTTTTTAGTAAGCTGAAGTACAGTTTACACCCGCACAAAAGAACAAGTGGGTTAAGAATACCCAGGCTGAATTATGGTTAAAAAGGCACCGTAGCATAACACATTCGGCCTGGCAAATGAAAATTGTTCTTGTTTTATAAGAAGCTGTATGATTGTCGGTTATGAAAAATTTATACTAGTGTATTATTTCATCTATTGAATGTCTGTTCAGTATTTAACTATTAGGAGCAGTTTTATGAACACCTTAACAACACTTTCAGGCTGATTTTGCTCAAAATTCCCGATGATAAGAACAAGATCAGCATGATACCTCCAAAAAAACGTGTGCCTTTATGCGAGTGTTTACCGCAATCATTTTAATAGTTTATCAGCGCTATGGAGAGCCGCGATGAACACAGCATTCCTTTTGAGCATCTACGTCAACACACGCCCTTAGTGGCCAGTAACACAGGAGGCACGGACAGAAGCAGGACAGGGCACCAAGTGCTAACCACCTCCCGAAACAGCTTCGATTCACGTGACCACAAGAGCAGGGGTTGTTGTCATGGTGACCTGCTTCGTCACCGTCCTTGGTGCAATGATAAAACAGAGACTTCACGCAGAACATGCAGGTGCAACACTCTGTTGCGTTCATTAGCTTCTGGCGGCAGGATGGCTCTTTTGGGAATTCAAACACGAAGGCTGTTTCTTGATTTATCGGAGAGGCAGGGGAAACCATTAAGCTTTCGGATCGGATCAGACTTAGCACCGTTTCATTTGAGCTGAAATCATGAAGCTTCAGTGGCTGGAGATTAACAGGAGATCGCGTCTTCAAGCGTAAGTTACCCGTTGTTGCCATGGTTTCCGAAGTGACTTCATTATTGTTAGCAGCTGAGGGAGATTCAGAACCAACTCCTGTGCAGAGGATCTTACAACGTAAAATTGAGTGATTATTATCATATGCAAACTTTTAGGTACTATACATTTTTTGTTGTGGGCAAATTAACCCCATCACTACTTTCTAATTTGAAAACTGTCTGCAGGTAGCAGTTAGAAGCCAAACCCTCATTTATAGTCACAGACATGGTCACAGTTATGGACAAGTTCATGATCAAGGTTACGGCATGGTCACGGTCATGGCATGGTTATGGTCATGGTCGTGGTCGTGGTCGTGGTCATGGTCGTGGTCGTGGTCGTGGTCATGGTTACGGTCACGGTCAAGGTCGTGGTCGTGGTCGTGGTCGTGGTCGTGGTCACAGTCACGGTCACGGTCACGGCCACGGTCACAGTCGTGGTCGTTGTCGTGGTCAAGTTCATGATCGCGGTCGCGGTCGCGGTCACTGTCATGGTCATTGTCATGGTCACGGTTATAGTCACGGTTATGGTTATGGTCATGGTCATGGTCATGGTCATGGACATGGACATGGTTATAGTTATATTCATGGTCATGGTCACGGTTATAGTCACGGTTATGGTTATGGTCATGGTAGTGGTTATAGTCTTAGTTTTGGTCACGGCCGCGGCATGGTCATGGTCATGGCCGCGGTCATGGTCACGGTTATAGTCACGGTTATGGTTATGGTCATGGTCGTGGTCATAGTCTTAGTTTTGGTCACGGCCGCGGCATGGTCATGGTCATGGTCGTGGTCATGGTCATGGTCATGGTCATGGTCATGGTCATGGTCATGGTCATGGTAATAATCACGGTCATGGTCATGGTCATGGTCATGGTCATGGTCATGGTCATGGTCATGGTCATGTTCATGTTCATGGTCATGGTCATGGTCGTGGTCATGGTCATGGTCGTGGTCGTGGTCGTGGTCATGGTCATGTTCATGGTCATGGTCATGGTCATAGTCATGGTCATAGTCATGGTTATAGTCACGGTCATGGTCACGGTCATGGTCACGGTCACGGTCGTGGTCGTGGTCGTGGTCGTGGTCATGGTCCTGGTCCTGGTCACGGTCACGGCCGTGGTCGTGGTCGTGGTCATGGTCATGGTCACGGTCGTGGTCGTGGTCATGGTCATGGTCACGGTCCTGGTCCTGGTCACAGTCACGGCCGTGGTCGTGGTCGTGGTCGTGGTCGTGGTCGTGGTCGTGGTCATAGTCATGGTCATGGTCATGGTCATAGTAATAATCACGGTCATGGTCATGGTCATGGTCATAGTCATGGTCATGGTCATGGTCATGGTCATGGTCATGGTCATGGTCATGGTCATGGTCATGGTCATGGTC
>JAOBAT010009115.1:0-10408 GCA_026413305.1 Hydrozoanthus tunicans | reverse complement strand
TCATTGTAAAGCGCCTTTGAGCATTCATTTGGAAAAGGCGCTATATAAATGCACCACTTTACCTTTACTTGACCTTTAAGTCCCACTAATTTTCTTGTAGCTTACATAAAGAAATTGTTGATTATATAGTATAGGACCGGAGGACACTAAATGTACAGTTGAAGGCATTCAGCTACAGTACTTTAAGGACCATCTAGAAAATTCCTGCTTCAACTATCTTGGGGTATTCTGAATAAAAACTCTGAAACTCTAGTTTACCAATACTTCCTAACTAGTAAACTAGAAATCTTTGGCACAAAACTTGCCAACAGCAACATTACTGCTACTGTAAAGGAAGACTGAGATTTAAATAATTATATCAACTACATAATTGTCAACTTTTTTCAAACCTGGTCTCGAAGATGAATGAGCTGATCTTCATATTCACTCACTATGTCCCTCTGAGCTAATTCACTATCTGCCAGTCGTTGTTGCAATCTGGCAGCCTGTAAAACAGCAGGTATAAGCATCTGTCAATCAATATTATACTGTGTGAGATGCCAAAACAGCTTTTTTAAAACCCAACTTGTGTAATAAATTAGTAAGAAAATTTTGAGACCAAGGAGACTGAACAAATTTCAAGCAAAACAGAGATTTTCAGACTCCATCGGAAATGCCGAAAATGTGATGAGACACTTTGGGAGAAAATCCAGGACTGCAAGATAGCAAAAAAATAAAAACATGAGATCTCAGGACAATGGGGCAAACTGACAATGATGAGATTTTCTGATATAGCTATAATCTGCAGAAACTTTCATATTTTTGAAGGGATCACTTTTTGTCCCTGGTACATTGAGTTAACCTGATCACACCAAAATGAAGAAAATCCCCTTTTTGGGGTTACATTAACCTGACTTGTAATTTTTTCATCCAGTTGTTAGAGAGTGTGTTTCTCAAAAAACAGTTTATATTAAACCAGGTAGAGCTGGTAAAATTTCTGAGCCAGAAACTAAAGTAAGAGACCTGTATTTTAAGCAAATCATAATGATTTTTATATTAGAGCATGCATGCATATATACACTTCCTATTAATAGTTATACAGGAACAGGCGTATAGCTCAGTACGTTAGTGCGCAGCCTTCGGAGCTAGAGGTCCATAGTTCGATCCCCGGTGACTGCATGCCTGTTTTGACTTTCTCCTGATCAGTGTAGCTGTAGCTTTGAATACCCGTAAAACGAAGCACTGATAGAGGGAGGGGGTAAAGGGTGCACCGTCGGCTTCTGTTGGTACCAAAACTCTCTGAGAGCTGAAGGAACTACTGACATTAAATAAAGATACCTTTACCTTTATCTTTACTAGTTTTAATATCATATAATATGTAAATCATAGCATGTATGCAAGTTTCTTTTTAAACTGAATAAAGGTGAAGTACATGATGTACAAATTAACAATAATATCATTTCAGATGCTATTTGCCACCTCTTGGCTCTGTTGCTCCAACTGTCCTTTGAGGAAGGCATGCTCTTTGTTCCTCTTATCAACCTGACACTGGGCCAAATGCAGTTGGTTCTCCCACTCGGCTTTCTTGGTGTTGACCATGATGTCAATTTGCCTCATAAGCTGTATGTTAAACACCAAAAGTTAACCCCATTTAATTTGCTTGCTTATTATTAATTACAGGGAATTCTCAGATCAGGGCCTTGAAACACTTACTTACTGAATGATAAAATGAATGAAAAATTGAACAAATGTGCACTTACATCTGAGGCAATGTTAGTTAATAGATGTCCACCAAAAAAACAAATAAAAACAGTTTGTTCATTAACACTTACAGATCTACCAATAATTTAACGTCCTTGAAAAACTTACAAATTTTTACCTCCCCCAAAACAAAACAAAACAAAAAAACTGGATAGTTTAGGAAAAAGCTCTTATAAAGATTAGAAGAATGATTATAATAAACAAAGCATATACATAATAAAGAGCTAAGATATATATTGTATATTTGTGCAGTATATATGGTGAAGAACTTAATAAAAATAAAAAAGTAATAAATGCTATGTCGTATATTGCATTATAATTATATTATAATGTATAATTTTTGTAATAACTACAAACATTTAAAAAATAGTAGTTGAGACTGTGCTGAGCTTGACATTTCCATCTTGTATCTCTTTCTACAAACTTAATAAAAATCTTTTCAGCTTAAATTGCATTGTACACATTTTTTTTCCTTGCTGCCATACAAGAACTTTCAACAAAAAGTAATCGAGACGACATTTTGTTAAATACCTTGTAGTGCATTAAATCCCAGCACTGCACACAAACAGCACTGTTACAAGCCAAACAAGAGGAAAGACCCTCGTGCCATTCACACTTCACACAAGTGCTTGCAAAGTGTGCCATTCTTCTTGAAATTGAATTTCCCTTGTTAGTTTTTTTCAAACACTTTAAGTGCCAGCTTGGTGGCATTGTACAGAGACAAAACCTTGAACTACGAGATCAATGAACTACTCAAATATTTCCTTGACTGATAGAAAGATTTTAGAGAACATACATTTTAGAGTTCATGTATATCCACTGAGAGTGGCTTGGAAGCTTGAGAGAATAAGAAATTGGTGATGGAATTTTAAATTTATCTTAAATCAGATAAATCAGTTGATACTAATTTAAAGCTCAAGTTAGGTTTAAAATACCACTCCTGAAGTTATTGAAAAAATCAGTGATAAATTGTTCTTCTAGTGTAATATGAAATATTCTAAACGTTTTGACACATCCTTTCAAGACAAATAGTTTGTAAACACAATATGTCCCATAAAAAATTCAAACATGCCTTTGTACTTTATTCTGTGATTAATACATATTTAACAAGGCACTCTTTGTAGCTTTAGATCAAACAGTTTTTAATTGATCAGAGGTGCATTGCTTTCTTTATAACTTTTTTTTCTTTGAGAAACAAAATAACAAGATACTCTGTAGTCCTGAGAAAATATAGTAATGCTGAGTGGAAATGGATTTCTCTTTCAATGAAAAATGAATGACAGTGATTTGGAATAGAAAGAGAAATACTTTCCTTATATACGCATGGGCTAGAGCATTATATTGATTTGTAGAGCTCTTTGTGATTATGGTAATTCTGAATGTTCTGTATGTAATCATTATAATGGTTCAAGTGTCAAGGTTTGTCATTGTGGTTCTGGCTTAATGTGGTCAGTTTAGTTTTGCTATATATATGCACCATGTATTCTATAGCCCATGGAAATATATTTTGACAGCTGGAACAGAACCTCTACTGCAATTGTTGCAATGTGCTTTATTGTATGTGTTTGAAGGAATATTAGGAACAGTGGTACCAGGGTGGAAAAATCTTCAAAATCTAGTATTTTAGTACAGGGCAAAACAATAGTATGGAGTGGAAAACCTTAAAAAATTCAACAAATAATACTTAAAGACCATCATTTAACTGCAGTGTGGAAAAGTATTAATTTTTAGTCATCATGAATAAACTTAGTTTTCATAAAAAAACTAATTAAAGCAGAAGGATGAAATTGATTCAATTAGAGAGGGCAACTGATAAAACCCAGTTTTTTTTCCAAATTTGGAGTTCAAATTACTGACAGTGCGACAATTTTATTTACCTCTCTGAGTTCTTCTTGGCATGATGTCAGTGGACCTTTAAAACCAATGCTGAAATAGATAAATGTTTACAAGTTTATTTAATGCGTCTCTTAGTAACTGATAAATTTTCATACATCAAACTTCTTAAATTATTATTTGAGTGATCCTTACGTAATCTGAAAACATATATTATCAGAAAAGTTAAAATTATTGTATTTGCATAAATATCATATAAAGTTAACTTAAAGTAAAATGTTAATTTTGTATATCTTAGGTTTCTATCCAGGACAGCAATTTTAAAATAATTACTACAACAATATTTAACTTTATAATACAAATTTACAAGTACAATTGTAACTTTTCTGATAAAATTATAAGTTTTCAGATTACTTAAGGATCATTCAATTAATAAATTTAGAAGTTTAATGTATGAAAAATTATCAGTTATAATAAAAGTAAAATATTTGTCTCATGATAGAAACTAAAATCAAAACACTTAGCTTGTCAATAATTTAAAAAAAACACTATTTTTACACATTTTAAAATGAACCCTTACCATTGTCCTTCCTAAAAAGGAAAAATCAATTGAAAACTTTTGTGCAAGAGCTTATCATAACACTGAAATATCAATGCATCTTTAGTTTTAAAAGAAGTTGTTAAAACAATGAGTATTTCTAGGTTAGGTAAATCAAAGTTTTTAAATTTCAAAAACACCAATTTCATTATTAAACTCAATGAAGTAACAAGACGTAACTGGTTAAGTTTTTACTTTACAACTAAATTCAGGTTTTATTCTAGAAAAAATAATTGTGATTGACTATCATAAACAATGCCAATGCATATTTTTTAAAAGTGTTGAAAAACATTAATTATTAAAACCTATAAATTTAGTAATTTAGGGCAGCATAATACAGGTAGTCCATGAAATAAAACATTCATTTATTAAAACAAATTTTGTCAATGTCACCTGCCCCAGCAAACAATAATACAAAGTTTTATGAACCAATTAATTATTAACCACAGACCAGAATGCATCAATGTGCATTAAAATTAGCACAAATCATCAAACTTCCTTGGACAAGCAAACAATAAGACAAAATGCTGAGTCCCCCAAAATCCCCAACCTCAAGATCTCCCTCACCACGCAATGTGCGGCAGTCCAAAAGAAGACACTCTAGTCTTGGAATGTCCAAAGATGTTAAAACAATGCCAGGCCCGAATGTCGTAGAATGGAATGAAGAGGTATTCATATCTAAATATTTAAGACTAAACCTTATAGATCTGTGATACTATACACAATTATTTCTTTTTATATAAAGTTTACAATTAGGTAAATCTATTAAAATAGAAAAATTAGCTTGAATTTTCAAAAATACTATCTACGTTGTACACAGTAATTATAAATGGCCCGGCTGACTACAACATTACTGCTTCGTCTATACTGTTTTCAACTTAGCAACGTTATTCTAACAAACATAGTTTAACGGTTAACAGTAATAACTAATTATGTATGGGTATTATAAATGTGTAAGCAAAATAATGACATAATTTTGTGTTGTATGCCGGGATAATCAAACCGCTGTATGTTGACTGTGCAAAAAGTGTTAAGTGTGAACTTGAAACCATACCATATATATACGAGACTACAAGCATGTAACAAAATACATAAAATGCCAGTGGTTTGATGCAGACTGCAAAGGTTGATTGGGGCTACTCGACACAACAACTATAATTCTTAGATCAATCAACAACCTTCTGTCGTGAACCGATTATTTACTCAGCAACCGTAAACTTACCTCTCTCCAAATATACTTGTGAAAGTTGGGGCATCCATAGCGTGAAATAAGCTAGTTATCTGAGGAAATTATCCCTTATTTCAGTAGAACATCCATCTAGATTTTTCATATTCTAACTCTTGGCAGTGTGACCCAACGATAAGCTTTTTGGAGATCGATGTTTCGTGAACCATGCAGCTTTACTTTGTTGACTTGGTCAAAACTATATACGCATGCAAAAATCGTTTGTTTTCTGATAGTTTTCCATCGGCAAAGGAATTCTAAACGTTTCAGCGGACAGAAAACTTTCCAATTGTTATTTAGCTGTCGCTTAAAATCTGTGTCGTTTGAAAATTTCAAATTTTCTCGCATTCCCAAAGGAGCAATTTTTCAAAAATCGCTCCAACAAGCTAAGCAACCAAGCTAGCTTGGTAACCACCCAGTTTGGATTTCAAGATGGCTGCTTCGCAATCTGTGAGAGTTAACATTAATTGAGAAACGTTGATTATGGATCTAGAACAGATTTCAAGGTAATAAGTTTACAGTACTATTAACTTAATTACCCTATTTTTTTTCTCTTTCAGGAAAAGAAAAGGCTCCAGGGCTTTTTGAGTGAAATGCTTAGAGTTGGTTGTTTAAAGGTAAATTAACTGACCAAGATTTATATTTTAAAATTGATTGTTACGCGACTGTCTCACACTTATGTTACCACAACTACAGGAACGCAGCAAAGATAACCGTACTTTCTTAGTTGTTTAGAGCTTAAGTGAGGAAATCTGTTGTTTGTGTGCAATTCATATATATACTGTAATAGAATTTAAATAAATTACATTGCCAACAACAACAAAACAACAAATCACTTTACTCATACCTTAAACTACAATACATAATAGGACAACCTCGAGGTTGATCAAACTGGGTACATGACACATGCTGTATGCCCTAACTAATTTTGATTGAAGGTGGGATAATGTAAACAAAGACAAAAATCTACTTAACTGTTTTGGCACAGCTTTTGGTAGACTTCAGGTGTTTCTTTGAATTTTTTACTAGATTATTTGTTTTTTTGTAAATCTAGCCTGATGATAATCTTTCAACTCAGCACTTTTCTTTTCTCTTTGTACACACACTGCATGCAAGCCCAGGTAACATTTATTTAGAAACTGGTGTACCCTATTCTTGTGTATGATACATCATAAGTTATAAGCTTTCTTATTATTACTATTATTTTTACTGATGTACAAGTTGTTTGCCTGCATGATCACTTATGTTAAATTAATTTAGCAATTTTTGTTCAAAAGGGCTTCAGATACTTTGCTCTTTATTTGAGAGGAAGAGAGGAACTGATAGTTAGAGTTCTGAATGAACCAATGGTAAGTCTTCAGTATATATATTAGTTAGTATCATTCAATATCTAGAGAGATATTTGGGACAGCAAAGTGGTGAGCCTGGGCAGGGTGACTATGCCCAGGCTAGGAAGTGCTATCTAGTTTTAGATAGATCTACCTTAGCTGCTAAAAGCAACTCAAGGGTCTAGATAAAATTACTAGCCTTATAGTTTCAAATTATCAGCTGCATGGCACCAGGCCAGTAGAGATAGTGAATAATAAATCCGCTTGACATAGTCGGAGATGCTAAGATAGCCCTTTAAAAATCTGCACCTAAAACTTTAGAAAACAATGAATAATAAGAGACCAAGATGATTCGATGTGAAAAATCAGAGATCAATTTTGAAATTAATACAGAGAACCAAACAAATTTTAAGCAATACAGTGTTTTATGAGCTCTGCTATAAATGCTGAAAATGCAAGCAATTTTGTGAGAAAATCTGAGATTGCAAAAAAAAGCAAAAAAGAAAATAATATGAAACCTCGAAACATGACAAAAAACAATGACAAGGTGAAGATCTTTGAGCCATAATTTTCAGAAAATTTTATTTATACAAGAAAATTATGAAATGGTTTAACTGATGCTTTTTCTCAAATTTTCAAATATCAATATCATCTTTGAATTATCTTTGATTAATAAGACAAAAAAATTTAATATGACATGTTGACTAAATGATTGAATCATTTTTTCTAGTCGCAAGAGATCTGGGATTACTACACTGCAGAATATACTAACAAGAGATCTCGCGCAATGTCTAGTTTCACTTTTGACAAGGAATCACTGCCAAGAAATGAGTGAGTACCGTATCTTCAGACAGCATTGTTTTAAGCTTTTCAAAAAAGCCTCTTTTTTTTTCTATTGGCTCTGTCACCTTTCATCATCAGTTTAAGTTTTCCATCAATTGGTTGATGCACCTCATCACCTACTGTACTTTTAATATATACAATCTGCCACCCTCCCCCCCCCCCTGCCTTCCTTCTCCCATCCACATGAAAGCTGGGCTGGCACAGTGGTAAGATCTCTGTCTCCCAAGTTCAATCCCTGCTTGGTCAAGGGTGGAGTATTTAGGTGACTTTCTTTCCTGCCACCTGGGTCGGTAAAAATGAGTACCAGCATACATGGACCGCTTTGAAGCAGCTGCCAATCAAGTTTTATAAGTGCTTCTGTTCTGTTGTTGGGGCTAATCTGATTACTGTACTGGAGCTTTAGGCTATTCATCGTGAAAAAGTACTAATGAAATAAATGCATCACTTCTATTACTTATTTTTTGCTTTTTGTGTGTTGCTTTTATCTTTTTATTGCATATGTCAACTTCCTGATTGATGTCTTATCATTGCAATAAACCACAATCTGTCACCCTCCAGTACTAACCTCTCCTCCTTTCCTTTGTACTGTACAACTGTAAAAGAAATGAAAATGTATGATTCAATGACATTTAATATTTCAATATTATTAAGTATTTTAAAGGCTAAACTTTAAAATTACCTTCTTTTTCAACAGAGAGTCTCTAATTATGTCTCACAACACCCAGAGAAGGTATATTAATATCTTAAATTTAAAATGAAAATACTCACGACAGATGCATGGTTACAAAGAGTTTCTGCTGCTCTCTTGGTTCGGGCTGACATGCATGTTGTGTTAGCTAATAATCACCTTGCACAAGCTGATCAATTATAGGCCACATGTGAATAAATGCATTTTCAAAATAGCTGCCTCGTGTTTCAGTGAATCTTTCGGATAACACCTTGAAAGTATAAAGCTTTCAACAAAGTTCAAGTGTTGACTTTTCAAAGTAATGCAATGTCATTTATAACTATCATGCTGATTATTAGTAAAAGATTAAACTCTGCATGTGGTCCAAATGTTTCAGACGTTGATACATTCAATTGAGCAAAATAATGACAACAACAAATTAAATTTGCTTGAAAAACTTTTGAGAGTGGCTTTATTTTGTTGTCTGGTAATCATCGGTTAGAGTAATTTATTATTAAAACAATAATTTTTCACCTCGGGCTCAGTGAATATCCATGCAGGTGTGCATAAATCCCTTGATTTCACCTCAAGGATTATTCATCAGATATATCACTTCAGCAAATGATAAAACGTTTCTGTGAATAATTATATTATTATACTTTAATAAACAAAAATTTAAAATTTTCTTAAACACAATTAACACAGACTGTAGCTCAGTCTTTCTTTGAAGTTTTGTTGTTTTAAAAAACTCTTGGACAAACTATGTTGTACTGAAATTATAATAATATCTAAACTTGAAAAATTTGAATTATTAATTTATCAATTTCTAAAATAATAGAATATAATTTTTAGATAGTAATAACCATGAGCAGATATCATTAGCTATACTGCTCAAGAAGACAAATGTTTTTGGGTTTAAAAAACCAATATCATTTTTAATCCATGTTAACTTTTATTAATTGACATAACATAATGTTCTGCCTGACCTAAAGTCTAAGTTACATATTAAATAAGCTGAGAAAAAAAAACATATTTTTGTGAATACAATAAGAAGAATTTACAAACTTACATCTTAGTGCTGAGTGAAAGAGAAATAATAAGACACTATTGTTAACACTTTATTTTCAGTTTGAGTGGCTATGGATTTATGGACATTGGTCTTCCCCCTGCCAGCCCCAGTGAGCGAGACATTGATTTCAAGGTATTGGCAGCTAATTATTATCTTACTGGCCAGCGGTAATAATCAGTGTAGTAATGATACTTATTATCTATAATTGACTGAGGCCCACTTCCCTGCTGCAGTAAGTTTCATGAAAACTTAAAAGATGGGCACCTACTCGTTACTGGATTATACATGGGCATTGATTTAATTTTGCCCCATCAAATTTTCATGAATAACACAGTAGCTTTCCAAAGGATAATGTTACTGTTAGTTGCATCACAACAGCTCTCTGAAAACAAAACACAAATGAAAACTTAACTTGTGACATATATGTTTACTAAGTCAAGTTTCAAGCACCATAAAGGTCATTTAACTGCCGCCTGGTTAGCCCAGTTGGTAAGGTGTGAGTCTGTCTTGTGGGAGGCTCGGGTTTGAATCCCGGTGCCAGACCTTCACTCAGGGTCTTAAAATGACTGAGGAAAAGATGTTGCCTTTTTATCAACATCTGTGTTAGACCTTCATGTCTTCTCAGACAAGGACGTTAAATCGTAGGTCCCGGGTGGCAGAACTCAAAGGGGACCTTGAGTCCTATTGTCTGTCCTCCTGTAACATAGCGTCAAAATGTTACAAATATTTAAACAAAACAAAACCTTTGCTTTCAGAAATGAAGTTTTATCCAGGGCTGTTGCAGCAAGTTTCAATTTCTTTTCATTTGACCATACATTTTTTATAAAAGGGATGTACTACAAAATACTGCAAATTATTGTTCACTTGGAAATACTCAGGATTTGGCACAGGCAGGCTTTCAAGTGATCCTACTTTTCCTACTAATTCCTACTTTTTTTACCCTTCTTCTAGTATTCCTACTTTTGTCTTGAAATTCCTACTATTTCCTACTTTTTCCTACTTTTTATATCATGCTGCAATTTCAACAAATTGTGCAAGGTTGTATCATGCAGGAATAGGGAGTAAGCCTTGCAGATGTTCAGGGTTAAAGCCTGGACCACATGTC
>JAOBAT010009104.1:0-10410 GCA_026413305.1 Hydrozoanthus tunicans | reverse complement strand
ATCCCCCTCACGAGATCAACTTGTCTGTCCCTGATTCTTTCCTTAAAGATTGCAGTCAAGAAAGTACCCAAAGAAGCAGCGGTAAATGATATTTCCCATTTGGTGAAGAAAGTGAACAAGGTAATAAAAATCCCGACAAATATAATGACTATAAAACACTTATTCAGCTGTTACGCTATGATGATCTGTCTCTCTTTTACAAATACACATATACAGTGGAATGCCGGTTTAACTATCTTCGGTTAAACGATATTTCTGGTATAATAAACAAATAACAAATGTATGGGGCAGTACCACGGTTTAACGATGGAGATTTTATTCCCCGAGAGCAAAATCTTTCCCGGTATAACGATAAAATCAACCGACCACAGGAAATGCTGGTTTTATAAAAAAAAACTTTAATTAATAAACATCAACGCTTCTGTCAATAATTATTACTCTTGCTTGCACTCCAGCAGCCATGAATGCTAATTGATGTGTTTTAAACCGCTTTAGATCATTATTTATTTTGTGAATCATTTGACATTACAAAGTATTAATTACAAGTTTATCGATTTTCGAACATATAGTAAAAATGCGTACGTCACCTTTTTCCCGGTATAACGATATTCTTAGAAATTTTCCTGTAATATCGTTATACCGGGAACCTCGGTATAACGATATCCCGGTTTAACGATATAATTTTGACGCCCCCTTGGCATATCGTTAACCGGGATTCCACTGTATATAGATTTGAATTACAAAGAAGTTGCGCAGATTGGATTTTTGATTAAGAAATGCACTCTGTCATATAATTTGTTATTTTGTGTGTATTTTATCATCCTACTTATAAAATTGTGCTGTCTGACCTAGAGGAAGTCAGAGGAAGAAAACAAGGAGAGCAATGAGAACGAGTCGCAACCGCCGAAGAAGTCTCGCCAGGAAAACGGAGTGAATGAAGTTGACAAGAATGGAACCAAAACAGCCACAGCAATGGAAACCTAGTCAAATAATTTTCCTTCAAGAGTTTTGTACAAATGTTTGATATATGGTAGATACTTGTCCTAGATATAAGTTAAGTTCCTTCAAAGCTACTCTATCGTTGCTACTTCTCGTTCCATTTTTGGAGAATTGTTTATTCTTTTTCAGTAGATGCAGAGGGCCACTAAGAGCCAACGTATATAAGAACAAGAAAAAAATTGTATTAGAAAACGATTGAAGTCACTGTAGTTCGTTTGATATATCACTACAACACGTGTTTCTTTAACAAACGCTCCGAACATACTTCAAAGCATTGCATCGTCAAGATGTAATGCTGTTTATCTTCACAAACCAATCCGATTAGCTAGGTGTGATTTGAAAGTGTGAAGAGTTTGCGGAAATAACCCGTTATAGTGTTGAACTGAAGACAGTAGAGTATTGAAAAACTGTAAAATAGTATATTTAAGGACGGAACAACAGCTATTTTGCAGAAATAAACAAAACAAGGACAAAAGTGTCGTAAACAGTCGTATTGTTTTCTGCTGCGAAGTGCTAAGAAGGGGAAGATTAAGATATGGCAATGTCAAAGAAAACCAAAAAGGTTGAAATCGAAAAAGGTTCGAATCTCGGCGTGGGCCGGCTACCAACTAATTTTTTGATGAAAAACATCTGGTAGCATGTCGAAGAAAACGAAAAAATTGAAATCGAAAAAGGTCCGAATCTCGGCGTGGGCCTGTTACCTCTCGTGCAGGCAGTTCAAGCTTGGTGTGTTAAATGATCGACTGAATCGAATTTACAATAGCGTATTTGTATCTACTTCTCACAAATGAACTATTTCATATATCTGTTCTTGTCTCCTTGATTCTCTTAAGGGCTTTCAGAAGTCATCTTAGGGTGAACGGGAATTCAGAGTTCCCTTAATTTGCGACATTTGCACGAAAGAGAAGTATAAAAATATTGAAACTTTAATTATCCGTTCCATAGTCTACTGACATACACATCGTTCAGTTGAAAAATTGATCCAATCGATCAACTAACACCAAGCTTGGGCAACCTGTGGTGTACGTAATGCTGTTAAAGAAGCCAAATCGGGATTCACAGAAATATTGCAATGAGATTTTAAAGACTTTTAGGCATAAGTAGGTTGTGGTAGGCATTAGTCCTTAATTTTCACTTTCCAAATTTTAGGCCTCAAAAGTCCTTAAATTTTACAAAAATCAGTCAATACTTAAATTTTTGCTTTTTCATTGTTATCATAATTCGATAAATCTCAACAATACCCGGGAAATGCATTTTCAAGGATCTTGGCTCGGAAGGGCAGAGTTTATTGGGTGGTTTCAAGCAGTAACCAAAGATCCGTACAGCGCTTCATGCAGTCTGCCACAATATCGTAAAAAGTCAAGTTTTAGGTCAGTTCTATTGGTTGATGCCCCATGGCTTAGGTCCTCAAAAACCGATTTTTTTACCTTAAAAAGTCCTTAAATTTTGCTTTGAGAAAAGCAGATGAACCTTGTTTACAAAAGTTTACTGAGTATAAAATGATGGCAAGGAAACCAGAAGGCACAGGGGAGGGGGGGAGGGGAACGATCACTGCCACGCTATGGTTGGTCACGTGATAAAATTGAAGTGTGTTTTGAAGTAGAACGGAGCACAATTTGTGGTTTAGCGAACTTCGTCAACTGTTTGACTGATTACGCTCGGGGCACAGGTCTAGTATGGCTTTGTCCACGCATGTAGCAGACATTGAGGTAAAGCTCTCTAACAACTTTGTTTAGTGAAGAGCTTAAATGTTAAATGCATTCTGCCGCTGCTTTCGATCACGCCACTTAAATCGTTGTTGTTTCAAGACTTACACGGCTCTGAATTTTTTATTATTACGCAAACTTGTTTATTTCTATAAAGTCCGCAATTTCAAACAACTAATTACCGTATTACAATCAGTTGTGCTTCGGCGTGCTGCGTTTGAGACCAAGTCTTAAAACTGAAAGCTATGCTATGCGGAAAAGAAAGGAGTTTAAATTGTTCTTTTTTCGTTTACTTACAAAATTGACTCGATTGGTGTGGTGGTGTTCTGGCGACACGTGTACGCTGTAGGCAACGTGTGTTTTTCGCATTATCGCCGGGTATCTTTGTTATGGTTTGTAGAAGATTTTGGTTTCTAAAATATAAAGTTTAACTCAACAGCAGAATTTCGTGAACTTTCACTTCCTGGCTGAAAGGGGCCGCAAATGCTCTGAAAGGCGCTGCAAAACTATGCAATGAATGATTGTTCTATATGACTTCGTTGATAATTCAGTCTTACTGTATATGTGTTTCTCTCATCTGTGGTGAATTAAATACAGCATGTCATGATCAGCTTTACCTTTCTGAAGATGATAAAATCGATCGAAACAATGAAATTATTATATCGCACCACTTGTTGCAAGATCCTTTCTAAAAGTACATACGAGTGACCATAAAGGCATAATCATATTATAAATTTTTGCATATTAATATATATATACTGATCTTATTATACCCGAGGAATGAAAATACCCTTGAAAAGATATTTTAATCCGTCGGCATTGTTTAGGCAAATTAAAGGAATGAATTGAAATATTTTGCAAAACGTGCCTTAATATATCTCAGTATGGCATGTTGCTTTTTGTGGTTATAAAGATCGATATATGCTTGGGTTTTCATACACCTGATTTAGTTCAGAGTGCAGTTATATGTTTTGAAAAGTTGCATTCAGCATAGCATAAACTGGGTGACTTCTTGCCTTCGTAATTAACACTCAGCAAGTGATCAATCTTTGAAAGATTATTTTTATAAATTTGTTTTGTTTCCTTAACGATGTACATGCTGTTTTACAGTTGAATGCAAGTACATATTATATAAGTAGGGCAAAGATGGTCAATATTAAATAAAAATAATACAGATTTCAGGCTATAAGGAAGTGGACGAGAAACCAAAATTTTGTCTGAAGGTAGAAAGGGGGAGGGTATAAAAAATATGATTGGTTAATTAACTCATGTGATCAGGATTAGGTATGGCCTAAAGGATAGTTTTCACTAGTAACTTAGACTTAGATAAAGGATGTTAGTGAAATACAGGCAATCCTAGACTTAATAGCTGTAGTGACCTGACTAATTATAATTCACTTTTCGGGGCTGTGATGGTGTGTTTTTATAAAAAGTATTGGTATTAACTTGTTACATATATGATTACACAACTAATTCAAAGACAAACAAAAAGCTTTTTTCTGCCACGTGGAAACCACAATTGTGGCCAGTTTGGGGCAAATATTCCCAGAAAAAATTGAAATGAAGCACCTCTAGACATCAAACTAGTGTCTCTATACTCGTATATAAGTCGAATTTTTTGGACGTCAAAATGGGCTCAAAAAATCGACCTCGACTTATATTTGGGAGAACACGAGACATACCTTCTGAATCACCAAAAACTGCCAAAATTCACTGCAACAAGCCAAGTTACGGATGATAAATTCCCAAGGTAGCTTTATTTTGAATCAATGATTTACTTTTGAAACAATGACACACAACTCTTTGTACTTTCCTCTAGCTTTGCAATAATAATTTTTAAAATATTCTACTTTTCATCTAGATGTACCAAGAATCAGTAATATAACTCTCCTGCTTCCAAATTAATCACATTATTCTCCTATTATACCTATGTTCAAGCATGTAAAGTTATATAATTATTTAGCATCTCCTTTAAACCTCTACTGCCCCATATTCAAATTTAGAAGGGTGCAGGATTGCTTGATTAACCCTATGGTTGTAAATCCTGTACCCTCCACTCTTAACATATATATCCTAGGGCGTTAACAAGAAAAGGGGTCCTTCAATCATTTGGCAAAATCTAGCAGATTGAATGTTTTTGCGCGTGCAACATTTAAAATCCCAATAAGACTCAATGCTAGCAATTCGGAAATGCCATTACATAGGCAATAATTACAACAAACCTGCAAAATGCTAGGCAACTCAAATTTGCTCTTTAATTAGATTTAAGACTTTCATGACTTGACTGGAACTTAATCAAAAAGCTGAATTGGCTTTAGTTTCGCTCTAACTTCACGCTACATTTCTATGCTGGTTTGAATTTTTGTTTTTTTTTTGTTTCACTGACCACACACATTGTAGGACAGCACTTCAAACTAAGTTTAAATGATATAGACTAGAGAAATTGAATTGACCAAAAACATTGTGCTCACAGGAAGTGCTGTCAGCCGAGCTTTTTTCACAGAAAAAACACTATCTCGAATTTTTGGCTTTTGCGCAGGCCCTTATTATCAGTGCTATTTTGAGGTTTTTTTTGGCTTTATTTTTAAAGCTAGTTTCTTCCAAAGTATTGCTTAATTCCTAATTCAACCATTAATTGATCTAATCTATTGACAGAGGCAAGTTTGGAGTAGTTGGATTCGCTCTTTGAATTATTCAACTCCAGTTATAGTTCACTGAGACCCTTTTCCTGTTATTTGTCTTCATATATATATACTAAGTGATGAAATAAAATCCTTTGAATCTGTGGAAAGATATCCAGTTTTGCAATAGTTTTAATCATTTTTTAACAATATCAAATAATATATTTACGTCTTAGATTAAAATACCATGAACATAATTAAAGTTAAATAACTTTTATGATGTTTATGGTATTTTAATCGAGTATATTGTAAATTCAGAATGGTTATATTGATATTCTTTAGTCTAGAGATGAAAAAGTTTGAACATAATCTATGAGAACTTACAGTTTCTAGATTTTTACCAGTGACTAACTCCCAACAATAATTACATTTTACAGAATATTTTGGCCCTCAATCCCAAGATAAAAGGCCATGCAACTCTAGTGCCAACAAAGGCTACTAAAATCAACAAGAAGCACTGGAAAAGAAGTCCAGAAAAATCTTGTTCAGTAAGTATTGGTTACAAATTTCAAATCAGTTTGTACTGATCTCTTCAGCTAACTTAATAGAAACCACTGTAAACATTACTTTTACCTTAGACTTGCCAGGGGCTTAACAAGAACTTTGATGATATCAAACACACAACCTTGAGTGAGAGGGCTGCCTTAAAAGAAGCTGCGAGGTAAATAACTATTTACACCCCAGTTTCTATAACTAGTAAACAGCAACCCTTGGAACTGAAAAGTGGCCTCTTGATGGAGGTTATTGGCTTCAAAGAGATATCAACAAGGGCACTGGAAGCAAAAAATTAATTTGGGGGGGGGGAGGGGGTTGGCTCAGTAGAAATTATAATTGTTTGATATAAAATCTGAAACTCCCATTCCAAAGATGCTGTTGTTTGCCAGAAAATAAGAAAATAATTGGGGTGGGTCTGCTGCCCATGATCAAGCACATGAGCTTATTGAGGTAAAAAAAGTCAGGACTTTTGAAAGTGGCTGCTTAGTGGAGAGTGGTCGCTTAATAGGCAGCCACTAAATAGATGTTGAACTGTAATTCAAGTATTGATTTGGTGCAGCTTTAAACATGATTAGGATGTTTAAGTACTCTTGATCTGGTAGGATAGAATAATACGGACTACTCTTATCAAACACAGTGTTAAGAAATGACTCAACATATAATGGATTATATATATATGGAACACTTCCCTTCAAGATGTGTGTACTTCATTAGAGATACAGGAATGTCCATGCTATAATAATAATAGTCCTCCCAGTCTACTATTAAAAGTGGTCACAGTAAAGGTGCAACAGAACTGTAAAGCAATAAAATGGTTAAAAATACTTGTTAACAAGAAAGTCTATGTAGAGCTGTAAATTGTTATAACAACTGAAGTTATACAGTATGTGTACATAATGCCAGTGATTGTTGACAAATTAAATTATGGTTGTGCTTTCAAATGGCTTTACCATTTTAAAGGTGTCTCAAGTGTGCTGATGCCCCTTGTCAGAAGAGTTGCCCCACACAGCTTGACATCAAATCTTTCATCACGAGTATTGCAAACAAGGTAAGTTTTGAAAAATTCATCTGATGTGGTGCACATGTACATGATTCAAAATTCATGATTAATTATGTCTGTGTACTGTAGTTGAAAAGAAAAGTGGAATGAAAGTCATTAGTTTTTTACCATGTAGTATGAAAAAGTTTATAAATAGGATCATTACTCTATCAGTTCAGAGGCAAAAATGTCCCTGTTCTTACCAATGGCTGAAACGAAAAATAGTTGTTAGTATTGTGTGTGCAAGTATAGGAGCACTTGTGTAACTATTTTATTGATTAGTTTTTATAAAGTAGTGTTGCTCAATAATCTAAAGTAGTTTTGGGTATGTAAGCCAGAAAATATCACTCACATTGTGATTATTGTATGACTATTTTGTTTATTTTTTCTACAACAGAACTACTATGGAGCAGCGAAGGCAATCTTCAGTGATAATCCCCTTGGTCTGACCTGTGGTATGGTTTGTCCTACAAGTGATCTCTGTGTTGGTGGCTGCAACCTCTATGCTTCGGAGGAAGGCCCTATAAACATTGGAGGCCTTCAGCAGTTTGCTACAGAAGTAAGTTACTCATACCAGACCTGCAAACCCTCCCGGCTGTGGTGGTAGAATCCTGATTTCAAATGTTTCCTCCAACTTTCCCAGTCGCACTGGGGAAACTCCTGACTTGGGGTGCCTCTTCCAATTCTCCCAGGTACACCAGGAGAGTCTCAACCTAAGAATCTTCCTCCTGCTATCCGGGCGTAACCTTGAGACTCTTGATCTTAGATGCTTTCTCCCGCTCTCCTGGCTACACTAGGAGACTCCTAGTTTCAGATTTTCCCCACCTCCTGGCTACACAGGGAAACTCCAGATTTCAGAAGCTTCCTCCAGCTCTCCAGGTTTCACATGGGGACTCTTGGTTTCACATGCTCCCTCAAATTCAAGATTTCAGATGCTTCCTTCTACTCTCCCTGCTACTTTGGGAAACTCTGGATTTTATGTGCTTCCTTTCACCTCTCCTTGCTGCACAGAGAGGCTCCAGATCTTTCCTTTCACTCTCCCAGTTACTTTGGTAGAATTTCAGATTCTTTCTCTAATCCTCCTGCTACACTGGGAGACTATCAATTTCAGATGCTTCCTAATTCACATGTTTCCTATTGCTTTTCTGAGACTGTGCTGTGAGAGTCTGTATTTCAGATGCTATATATCTAAGATATTTTCTTCACTCTCCCGCCAAATCTGGGAGATTCCCAGTTTCAGGTGGGTCTTCCGGGGAGATGCCTGATTTCAGAGTTTTCTTCCCGATCTCCTGGCTTAAATTACATTGGGAGAATCCTTATTGCAGATAATGTTTCCTGCTATCCTGGCTACACTGAGAGACTCCTTGTTTTAGATTTTTTCTCCCATTCTCCTGAGTACACAAAAGACTCTTGATTTCAGAGGCTTCATCCTGCTCACCTGGCTTTACCTAAAAAGTCTTGATTTTAGATGCTTCCTTGCACTCTTCCAGCTTCATAGAGTGAATCCAGGTTTCAGATGCTTCCTCCTTCTCTCCTTGCAACATGAGGAGGTTCCAGATTTCTCGTGTCTCCATTTGGTCTCCTTGCTATATAGGGAGACTTTTGACTTCAGATGCTTCATCAGGCTCTCCCAGCTACACTGGGAGACATCCTCCCACTCCCCGGCTAATCTTGGAGGCTCCAGGTTTTTGGTGTTTCCTTCTGTTTTGCCAGCTACACTAAGAGAATACCAATTTCAAGTGGTTCCTGCCATTTTCCCAGCTACGCCAGGAGACCTGATTGAGATGCTTTGTGTTTTTCTCCTTATTTCACTGGAAGACTCCCGCTTCCTCACGCATTCCCAGCTACACTGAGAGACTCTTGATTTCAGATGCTTTCACTGGCTTTCCTGTCTATATTAAGAGACTCTGAATTCGAATGCTTTCTCCCGGCTGTACTGGGAGATTCTTAATTTCAGACGCTTCTTCTATTTTCCTGGCTACTCCCAGTTTCAGATGGTACTTCCTGGTTACACAGGTAGACCCTGATTTCAAATGCAAACTCCCGCTCTCTTGGCCTCTCAGATGTCTCCTTCAGTTTCTAAACTTCCTCCGATGCTTCCTTCCCTCTCTCCTAGCTTCACTTGGAGACTCTCGATTTCAGATGCTTCCTCCTATCATGGACATGCTGAGAGACCCTTCTCCTGTTTTGCCAGCTACACTTGGAGACTATTGATTTCAGATGCTTCCTATCATTTTCCCAGCTACACCAGGAAATTCCTGATTCCAGATATTTCCTCTCACTCTCTTGGCTACCTTGTCAGACTTCTGATTTTAGATGCTTTCATCTGCTGTCCAATACTTACACTGGGAGACTCCCGATTTTCAGATGTTTCCTCCAACTTTTGTTTCTATAGGGTTTTGCCAATGCAGATGCCTCATGTTGTTCTCCTGGTTTCACTGGGAGACTCCCGCCTTCTCACACATTCCCGGCCACACCAAGAGGCTCCTGATTTCAGGTGCTTCTTTCTGCCCTCCTGCCTATACTAGGAGACTTATGATTTCAGGTGCTTCCTCATGCTCCCCTGCTCACACTTGGAGACTCCTTATTTCAGGTGCTTAATCCTGGAGACTCTTGATTTCATTTGTATCAACCTGCTATCCTGGCTACCTGGGGAGACTTCTGATTTCAAGTATTTTCTCTCGCTCCCTTGCCTGCACTCGGACTCCTGATTTGTGGTACTTTCTCTCGCTCTCCTGGCTACTCTGGGGGATTCCTGATTGCAAGAGCTTCTTCCCACTCTCCTGGCTATGTAGACTTCAGATGCTTCCTCCTGCTGTCCTGGCTACTCTGGGAGACTGCCGATTCGGGTGCTTCCTCCCGCCTTCCTTCCTAACTGGGAGACTGCAGGTTTCAGTTGCTTCCTTCCGCTCTCCTGGCAACTCTGGGAGACTGCAGATTTAAGGTGCTTCCTCCCCTGTCCTGCCTACTCTGGAAGACTGCAGATTTCGTGGGCTTCCTCCCACTCTCCTCCCTAACTGGGAGAATGCAGATTTCAGGTGATTCCTTCTGCTCTCCTTGCTACTCTTGGAGACTGCAGATTTAAAGTGCTTCCTCCTGCTGCCCTGAATACTCTGGGAGACTCTTTATTTCAGGTGATTATTTCTGCTCTCCTGCCTACGCTGGGAGATTCCTGATTTCAGGTGATTCCTTCCGCTCACGTGCCTACACTTGGAGACTCCTGATTTCAGATGCTTCCTTCGGTTCAACTGGCATCTCTGAGAGACTCTGATTTTAGGTGCTTCTTCTGCTCTCCTGCCTACACTTGCAGACTCCTGATTGCAGATGCTTCCTTTGGTTCAGCTGGCTACTCTGGGAGACTCCTGGTTTCAGGTGCTTCTTTCTGCTCTCCTGCCTACACTGGGAGATTCCTGATTTCAGGTGCTTCCTTCTTCTCTCCTGCCTACACCAGAAGACTTTTGATTCCAGTGCTTCCTCTTCCAGCTTTTAG
>JAOBAT010009093.1:0-10410 GCA_026413305.1 Hydrozoanthus tunicans | reverse complement strand
TACCCCTAAATCAGGTTTTGAGAAATTGAGCTCTGAAAAAGTGGGGAGGGGTGGGGTAGGGGGGTATGTGCCATCACCCACCACCTCCCCCGACAAAATTGGGTTCCTTAAAAATACCATTGTTTTGACTTCTTCCCTTATTGATAATTTTTTAAAGTCAGCTTGAGTATTTTTATAAAATGGTTATAGACAAATACAAACAAGAATTGTAAGTACAAAAAAATAATGGACTTTAGAGATCTAAAGAAAGTAAAATTATTTGTTTACATGAAACAATTGTAACAGAACAATGCCGTAAAACACATATATTTTCCGTTCACAAATGTGAAATATGACTAAAACAGAACGTCTTTAGTCGAAGTAACAAAACATAAAATGAACAAATCAATAAATAAAAATGCACAGAACTGAAACAATTAAAACTATTAAGAAAAACGTTTAAATATTGATCCTAATAGAACAGTTTCGTTTTTCAGCGACTTTAAATTTCTTGACTCTCAAAGAAGGAACCAGTGTAACCAGTAAAACACCATAAGGAACACGTTTAAACCTTCCAGTCCCAGACAGCTATGAATACGCAACTTCTCCTAACACAACACATACAAAATAAGACCTTAGGTTGTGAGAAATGAGAGTTGATCAAACAAAGCAAGATGATGAAGATGAAAAGTAAATTTCTCCCAAACTTGTTCCATAAAAAGTATGCGCTCCGGTTGGGAGAATTTCCCAACACAACTGCGGACTGAAAGGGTCTAAGAGGTATACTTACCATAAAACTCATTGAATTCCCCTGGTAGTACATAACTGTCAGGAATGAAGTCAAAGTGTTTCTTACCCTGAAAAGGAAATGGACAGAATGCCAGGTGACAGCGATATATCAATGGCAATGTCGGCATCAAGTGAGCTACTTTTAGGGTAATGGTTTCGGTTTTTCCATTTTTCTCACTCATCTTCGTTAACTTTCCCTTACAGCTTCCCCATCTTCTCATCCTCGTTAACATCGATCCCATTTACTCCCTCCTTTCATTTTATGAAGCTTCGTCACACCCTACAACTTTCATCTCTACAAATACCCTTCCAATTTCTTCCGTTCTCACAGCAATCCCTTCCTCTGATTTCGTTTTTTCAAAACATCCTTTTTTGGTTTCAGTGTCTGAAAACTCTTCTTTTCGCATCCCTTATCTCCTTTCAAGAATTCGCTAACTGCTTTCAATTCTTACCCTCACCCATAAATTTTTCAGTTAAGAAGAAGAGAAGAATAAGCAATGCAGATGTGGGTAGAAGAAAGGATGATGTCCCTTTTCCATGAAAACTAAAACATGCCTTCAGATATCTATAGCATTGCCTTGGTTCGTACAAAATACAAATGTAAGAAACTCGGGACAGAAACGAGCACCATATCTATTAGCTCCAATCTAGAAATAAAGCTGCAGTAAATACAACTGACCGTGGTGAAAAAAAGGTAAAATAATTGTACGTCTACCACTTACAATGTCTTCTTCGTGTTCTAAGGGGCATTACGATAAAAAGTACAACTTACGCGGGCGTCGTTTATTTTTTAGTTAATGAATATATAACTTTATATATCTTTACCAGATCCACAGTCCCGTTGTTCCCCATTCGAAAACTCTCCTAATCTGACATCGTACAGTTTACTCTATCCCTGAGTTATTTCACGTTTACCCTTCCACAAGACTTCCAAAATATTCTGATTACATTGGTTCTCTCTATTGACCTTCTAACTCTTATAACATACCACCGTAAAGAACCCTAAACAGTCGTTCAAACTTTCTCCCCGCTCCTTTGATGCACAACCACGTTAAACCATTCTTAAACACCAAGTTCTTCCATGATTCTCGCTCCTCTGTGCGTCTAAAGAAACTTTCTGTCTACAAAAGGTTGCTAAATAATTTTTCACAAATCTTGCCTGTAACATCAAAAACTAATAAAAGTACCTTGGCGTGTTGCATTCTCTGTATGTTTTTGTACAGCCTGTCCTTCCTGGTCAGCTCATAAGACCTAAAACCAAGAAAATTACATAAAAACTAGGCGTACACCAATTTTAAAACTCTTTAAACGCAAGGCCACACCACCCTCAGTTCCACGGTTTGGCCAAAACCTCTACGCATGGGCACAACCGTTCCACCTGAGCAACTACAAGGCAAGTTTTTTTCTGTTAAGGTTTTGGCAAACTGTGGAATTGGGAGTTAATTTAAAAACTGTTTTAAAAAGAATAAAAACCATTTTCTTCTTTATCAAATAAAGAACAAGTCATAAATAGACAGATGGCTTTTTTAAAATCAGAACATCGCAACCATAGGGTTGAATTAATCTATCGACCTGTTCATTTACCCACAGTTCTTAGCATTTGCAAAACCTAAACTTGTTTATAAAAACGCACATAGAGAATCAGCAAACTTCAAATTTGACGTTCATAGTGTTGTTAGTACAAGGAAGAGTTCCACCAAGTTTGGCCTTCTCTGAGCCTCGTTTGGCGGTGTTAGGTTTGCAATGCATTGTGGTAACATTTACAACCGCCATTTTTTTGGAATATATTCGCAATATAAAAAAACGACTTACTTATTGTAATTACTCATAGAATATATGAAGACAATTTAAGGAAAAGCGCGCTTGCTCCAGAAAATCCAAGTTAAGTGACCTGTTTCCTATGCGAGTTCCTGTAACTCAGTAGAGTAGAACGTCTGACTTGTAATCAGAGGTTCATGAATTTGATTCCCATAAAAGTGCCTAGATAACAATAACATTATTTTTGTAACCACTTAAACTGTTTGGAAACTAAGGACGTTTAAGAAACGAATTTTTGAATTGGGTCGTATTCTCGATTTTTTATACACATTTGAAGTTCAAGTTTTGTTGGTTCACGACCGCGTTTTAAGGGAACTGGTTTAATACGACGTCATTCCCGTACGTCTCTGGGTCAAACACATCAAGATGGAAATGTATGAATCAGAGGTTTTTGATTCAGAAGAACATTCCAATTCCTCATACAGTTCACAGTTGTCCCTTTGTGTTTAGAAAAGATCTCATTAATTGCTCAATATTGCAAGTCGGGGATGACGTCAAAACCCACTCCCCTGAAACGCGTTGGTGAACCATTTAAGATGTCTGAAAATGTTGCTAGTTTGAACAACTGTAGAAAAAAAAACAATTTGACCCAATTTCAAATATTTTTTTTTGCAGAAGTACTTTACATTGTATATGAAATGATTTTAACCAAAGAAAAATGTTACCGTTATATGCACTTTAAGGACTACTGAAAGTTTTTCTTCCGAGTAAAAGAAGCTTGTTACAACACGAATAATTCTTGAATCCCAATAATTACTGCTTAATAACTGTTGGAAATGAGTGAAATTTTTCTGAACTCGATGATAACGCTACCTGGGAAAATGGTTTATTTTCTGAAACTCGTGCATTCCCCGCAACGTATACGGTTTTAGATGAGAGCCAGTCCACATTAGATTGAAGTCTGAGCTGTTAGGATGAACCTGCGAAAAATACCAAACGGGTTTAATGTAAGAAAACAAGAGATCGCACGTTCCTTAAAATTTCCCCCTCCCCCTCCATTATTTTTTTACATCGCTTCAGTATTTATCAGTGTACTGGCATTAATTAGCGAGAATCAGTCCAATGGCTCCCTTGTACAAGAAACTTTTCAGAAAACTAATAGGCATGCTGGGTTTGGTTATTTGCCCTAGAAAATGTAATTTCCGGCGAATGAGTGACCTTAGGAACGGCACGGTGCCGACAATAGAGACTGGGTGCGAAATAGAAGAAGTGCATTGTGGGTAATAGTTGGGTATATAAAATGAATAGAGGACGTGTTGAGTCAATCTAGGCTCTGACTCCTGAACTGCGCGCACACTGAGAAAAAATTTTATGTAAAATGATTTTTCATACTGATGCAATTGTTCACTTTAAGGTGTTGTCGAATCATAAGAGAGTGATGTAAATGATTGACTTTGTAAAATTAGGAATCCTTTAGACCTCGGAGGAAAGTGGCACTGCACTGGTTCGAGGAATTCGTTTCCATTTTTCCCAAGGGGTTTTTTGGTTTTTTGTATCCGGCAGTGATCACAAGTTGTAATGTAGATATCGTTACGAGGATTGTGTAACACTTAACGAGTCAAGCCTGCTCCAACAAAATAAACCAAATGGGTTTTATTTGTCTGTTGTGTAGTGGAGCAGAAATTTTGACTTGACATGCAATTATATAATAGACCTTTATCACGCTAGAACGGTACAGAAATGTATTCAGTTTATCTGGGAAACAAGTCCAGAGTCAACCTCGAAACTTTAATACTAGTACAGCTATGATAAAGTCTCAAAGGTTGGCCGCAATTTGACAGAGATATGAAGGTTTAAAACTGGATAATTTTCCAATGAAAAGTTGCAGTCTTGTTTCCATGTTTTTCCCATACATTTCTCTGTAATAATAAGACCAGAAGATCAAATTTTAAAACTTCATATCTGCATTAATTTAGGGGAAGTTATATATTCACGAAATTTTGCAATTATGCTAGTACTGATGTGCTGAGTTTGTGCTGGCCACAGTTTCGAGGTATGATACTAATATATTTGTTGTGTGAGAAGGGTCTACATGCAGGCATTCATCAAAATATACATAACAGCCTTTTTACCACAGGGAAGTAGCATTCTATATCATATGGTAACGTCAGACCTTACAGTAAATTACCCAATCATAAAGCACAATATTACTCAGGCATGAAATAGAAGAAAATAACAAATGGATTCATTAACACCTCTGTCATTGTTGTACCTACTGCAGCTTTAGTCTTAAAGAACAACAAATTCCCTTGGCCATATCTATTAGAACTACACAAACCTCTCTAAAGCCATGAACACTCAGGAGATTTCGAACAAGTTTGCATTCTGTCCTGACAAACTTGAAAGCAAGATGGTACTTAGCTGTTAGAAACGAAAAAGAAATTATAATAACATTGTGTCAAAACTGGCTATTAAATGAGAGTAGCATTTTTAGATCCATTAAATAAAATTAAAACAGTCAAGTTCAGTGTGTAGAAAACACTTTTTGTGTCTTCTCAGACAAGCTGTGATCTTCTAATCCTCTCCCAACCAAATACCCATGGATGAACTCCAAATAACATACAGGTTCGCCCTTAACACAAAACTTAACTTAATCTTTTTTCCGATCCTTTTCAAATGAAGAACTGAAATCTTTTAAGCACATCTGTTCCTTGTTTATTTATAATTAAATATGTATTTCTGACAAGTTAACATGAAAACGGTCATACACTGGATCAAATTAGCCTGATCCTGAATGCACAGGTCAAATGGAGCTCTGCCCACCCCTCATTAAATGATCAATTATAACAACTTCAGCCACACTTGGCTTTTTTGATTTGTAGCAAATTTTACAGAGTTATAGCTGCTGCAACTAACGATCAGAAGTCAACAGGCTGGCCCTGACAGGCAGGGGTAAGCTAAGTGCTGTCACAGCCATTTCCTGTTTATTGGTAATATTTGCAAAATTTCAATGAATAAAAAACAATAAGGTAATTTAAACAAGATCACTGTACCTATCTGTTCTCTCCCTTCTGGTTGAAGCCCAATCAACAAGGCATGTGGTGAAAAACTTACAACTGGAGTCTTCTTATTAACACCACTCCACTGGATCACTTTAAAGCTTTGAGAAAAGTTGCAAACAAATTAATCTGACTTTCCTTTTCAAAAGGAAACTACTTTTCAATAACATATTTACAATAAATTCTCTTTCAATACTAAACAAAACTGTTTTGAAAAAGACCATTTAAGTTAAGTTTCATTTCTGTTTTATTGACAAATATGGTTATTAATAACACAATACTATAATATACTATATAGACTACATGCTTACACTATTAGTCTAAAGACTACAACTGCTAGTTGAGGCAGGCAACTCATTAACAGATCTTTTGTTAAACTTATTACCAGTCCTTTACATTCTACATGTGCAATTGCATGTGCACACACAGGCACACAGGTGAGCTGAATAACAGGTGCTTTTAATTGTGTGATTGAAAATTATCAAATTTGTTGTGCTGCGTTGGTAGTGTAGGTTCATCAAACTTTTATTTGGCTTGTTTCCTGTTTTGTATTGGTTTGTTTAATTTGAAATGGCTTTTTTTTCTAGTCAAAGTATTGTCAAAACAATGATTCTCGCCGCTATCCATCTTGTAGTTTAAATCTATAGTTTCAATAAGCAGTCACCACCACTCATGTATTAAAAAAATTATAAGGTAACATGTTTGTCAAATAGTTGGGTGTTTTATGTTGAACATTATTATCAATTTTTAGATAAAAAATAAATAATAAAAATAATAAAATAATTTCAATATGTCAATAACAATGCCATCAAGCATCAAGTTTTGATCCTGTTCAGTCGTGAGCTTTGGGCAGCAAAGTTCAAACTGATCCGGAGCATTCTGGATGGAATAAAACCTACTTTCAACTTTGATTTTTCAAACCAGGCAACACATTTTTCTATCGCTTATTCTCCAGTAGAGCTGGTGACAAAATTGCTGGATTTTAATAGTCATACAGGCCAAAAATGTTTGTATAGGATGGGGGCAACCAAAATCTAGAGTAATTGTACAGACTGGAATAATGCTGGTATAGGATAATTTGCTCAAAAATTAAATGTATGTTTATTTGGGAGTTAAGGGTACCTAACCTTCTATAGGTAGGGGAGGTTTGAGAAATTAAGGTAACTAACAATGAATTTTCGGTTTTGGGTTTTCCTGACAAATCATTCTGAAACATGTAAGGTCAATAGTTGTCCAAAAAACAATTAATTTTTTTTCGTTGTGGTAGTTTAAAAACACACTAAAAGTGCTCAATTATCCTTTAAAAGGGACAGAGTGAGATACAATTTAAAACCATAATAACTTTAATAACTTTAAAACTTAAATTGTTTTTGCAACTTTAAAGTTTCACTCTTTCGGCAATCATCAGGCATCTTTCTGATGATCACCAAAGAGTGTGAAACTTTAAAAACACAAGCTCATTCCAAAAAGTAGAGAGAAAACTTGGCTTCGCTTGTTTTCTTCTCAACATTTTTCTCACGTTCTGCTACATTATACTGTGTTCTATTTTTGTCTAGAAACATGTGCGGGTGTGTTTTATTCCCTGATTAACACTTATGTACTGTGTAAGCCAATAGCAAAGTATTCACTGGGAAATCTTAGACCCAGGGCTTGAAAAGTAGGTTGAGAGTAGCAAAGTAATTACAAGGTCTAAGATTTCCCATTAACCCTTTAACCCCTAAGAGTGCCCAAAGATGAGTTTGTAAATTCTCCCAAACTCAGTCTATAGTAATCCTATGAGAAGTTTGGGAGAATTTCTCAATTCATTTGGTGGATGATCAAATTTCATAGTCTCAGCACTAACCAGCTTGTTTTCTTTTGTTTACTGTAAGGAGAAATTAGATGTTGACAAATGCCTTAGGGCTGAAAGGGTTAAACTGACCAAGGTCTCACATTTCAAATTATTGTCTGAATGAAGTAAACTAGTACATATAAACTCATTTTAAATGATTTTCTTAATAAAGTTAGAAAGTTTATCACAAAAAAAGTGAGATGTATGAAAGATGAGATGAGCAAGATGTATGAAAGAACAGTAAAAAAAAGGTTGTAATGCCTGTGGATGTTACAAAATCAGTTTGGTGGATTCTGTCTGGCCATAATAATAGGCATAAATTAATTGGTTTATCCAAAACATAAGATTATTTTTCTACACATGACCAACCACAATCTCGCTATTTCTTTGAGCACTTTCTTGTCCGTGCAGTTTACAGTATCAATGCTTGAGTGAGAGCAAGATTTGCAAATATATATCACTTTGAAGAAAAAAAGGACAGAAATTATTTAATTATGCCCAAATACTTTTATAAGTTTTTATTGTAGGGTAAGGTCCCACAACTCAAATTAAGATTAATTTACCAAATCTGATAGCCCAGACCCATTCTAAAATGTTACTGTAGAAGAACTTAAACTACATGTACCTTGAGTTTGTCTTGTACTTGACTCCTCTGGTGGCACTTCCCAGCAAAATTCCTTCATCCTCGGCCTTAAATTCCTCGCCGTCAGAATCCGAGTCAGAAAAAGCAGTGTAGCTTAGTTGCTTTGGCATTGCAGCCAATTCCAACGGTCGAGGTAGACGAGTGTTTTAAATTATGTTTCCAACACAAATTCTCTTGTTGATACGGAGGGTTAGTCGCAACTTCTTAGTATATATATTAATCCAATGATCGGAGATACGTGCGTCTCTTTCAAAAGTAAAAACACCTTAATGCTACAAAGAAATTTTCAAATGACACTTCATAAAAAGTTTCCAAATAAAATGTCGTCGATATTGAGTCATCTCCTCCAGCAGTTCAGCGACAATCCAGAATTCTCTACTTGTGTAATAAACTCAATTAATTGGTTTAAGTACTCGTAATCCAATTTCATTTTTCTCATTTGCAGCTGACAATAATTTATGTCGTAAAACTGTGGATCAATTCACAATCACCATAACATGTAATGGAGCTATCTTCGCGCCATTATTTGAACTCGATGAAGCTGACATTTAACACCAGGTTCTCTGCAAAGTCTCTATCAACATTAGCAACACGGATCAAACTGCTTTATAAAGATTAACTTACAACATGGAGTAACTTTTCCTTGATTCAAGGAATCCGCCATCTACATTGTGTATTTCCGTTGCCATATCACATATGAAGTTGTTGGAAAGCGACAGTGACGAGAGACTGGGGAGAACGAACGCCTGTTGAAAAAAGTGCCTTGAACGGACCTCATTAAATATTCAAAACGGCACTTAGATTATATAACGAATTCAGATTCAATTTCAATAAGTTTTTGCTTCCGCCACCAATGTTGTAGCCAGATCAACCTCAGACCCGCACCTGTAGATTACCCGAACCTTCTCCAAGTCCAATACAAGATAAAATATAAACTGCAGGTTATAGTCGAGAAAATACGCTACATATTTGTTGTATAAAAGAGAGAAGAGATATCAGATCCCAAAACCGCGTGTGCTAAAAATAGTTTTTTCTGCAAGGATCGCTCCGAGGAATCATCCTTTAACTTTCCCTCTGCTTTTTTAATTTAAGCTTTAAAAAACTCACTGAGCAAAAGACCCAAAAAAAACGTGGAAAAAAGACTTTCTAAGACTGGAAATTAAGTTATGAGGAAATCTACGTCAACTAGATTATTGAAACTCTCCAAACTATTATTATTGTTACTATTATTATTAACATAATAATTGCCATCGTCGATATTAATATTATTTTTTTAATATTATTCTCATTGTTAGTAATATTACTATTACCATTCTTGCTGCGACGCAGGAGCTCGTTCCCGAGCATGCGCGGTACGATTACATGCCGTGCGAGTCCTCGAGCCTCGATTTCAAAAACAAGGCCATAATATAAAAGACTGGAATCTCATCTCGTTGTATAAAGCCAGAAGGATTAAACAGGGACGGAGGATTTGTCTGAAATTTGTTAAGTTTGGCCTATAATGTTCATTCGTCAGTTTATTGGGATAAGCTACTACAGCTTTCAATGAGTGTTCAATGAGAACTATTTTAAAGAGCATTTCAGACCAATTTGGCTTAGTTTTGAGCTCCACGGCGAAGGAGAAGCTTTGAGCAAAGAGGGTTTATTACTGATTACTGAGTTTCAGAACGATTTAGGCGAGTTTAAAGTCCCTATCAAGCTTAATTTTTTTATTTTTGGATTAAAACTGTTGTTATCTGTGAACTCGAAATTTGAAGAACCAAAGAAAATTTCCACGTCTATTAAGTATGCTTTTTAATCAAAAAAGGGTCGGGGACTGGTACATGGTAACTTGTGACGTAACAGCAGTGAGTTATGTGGTTTTTGTTTAAAAATTTTTTTTTCTGTTAAAAAGTGTCAAAAAAATTTTATTTTAAACAATTTCATGGAAATGATTGATTGGTTAAAGTTATAACATAGTGACTATTGTAGCCAGAATTCCATGTTTTGAGATAAAAAAGATTGTCTCTGCTTCATGCCACGTGCTACGTCCTCTGCATGCCTCCTGCTACGTAAATTGCTACTAATTAAGGGTTCTACTATTCATGTGGAACTTAAAAGATTAAGCTTTATATAGGGACTTTAAAGAGGGTTTCAGAACGATTTGGCAGAGTTTAGAGATCCAAACGAAGAAGCAGCTTCGAACAACAAACTATTTTGCTCGATGCCTAAGTATTTTAGACCACTCGCCTAAGGGAAGAGGTCAAAACAACGGTCCACCCTAGGGACCCAATTTTTTTTGGGGGGGGGGGGTATTAGCCGCCACCCACCACCTTTTTTCAAAAAAGCTGAATTTCAGGAGCAAATATCAA
>JAOBAT010009082.1:0-10411 GCA_026413305.1 Hydrozoanthus tunicans | reverse complement strand
GGGGGAGGGGGGTAAAGGGCGCACCATCGGCTTCCATTGATAGCAGCACTCTCTGAGAGCTGAAGGAACTACCGATGTTAAATAACGTTACCTTGACCTTTTTTTACATAAACATAATCATTTGAAATCATAATACTAATTAATATTTATTTAGTGCATTGAATGATTGGCTTCTCTGGGGAGTACGTAAAAACCAAGACTTGATTTTTTGCTCTACGTTTTAAAAAAAAACAAATAGACAGAAAACCAACCGACGACGTCATAAGTTGCAAAAACCTCCATAGAATGGAAGTGATTGTGACAGCTGTGCCATTTCCACTTGTCCTTCGAAACGTCAGGCACAAAGTCCGTCCGTCCTCTGTTCTCGGCCTGTAGCGTAAACGTAAGCAAGCGTCTGCTTTCGTGATACGGGAACTGCAGCGCGCGTTCCCATTGGGTTTCAGCAGATGAGCTGAAACATCCCTCTTCCAGTGCGCAGCTCTTTGTAGCAAGTAACACTTCTGTTACAACGATTCCTTTTGGTCTGTGGGGAAGGTTGCGGAGAATGCCCACGTTTACGACTAGGTCAGGGAGAGCTGTATGCAAGGAAACAAAATGGTCCGTTATGTTTTATTTAGAAAATGGAATGGCAGTTTTGAGAACTTGCAATATCACTGAAAACATTCAAGCATTCGGTAAATAAACATTTCAATAAGTAAGCGCTAATTGTTTCCATTTTTGCCAAGACAATCATTTTTAGTTATACATTAACTATGAAACTTTTTGTTTAAAACGAGTCCTGGCCAACCAGAGACCATGAGCGATGTTCAACAAGTGTGAGAAAGGTCGTTCATCCAATCAGAAACCACAAACAATTTTTTGTCACATAGTAGCAAAACAGTTTTTCTGTGATCACGCGGTGCCTTGCTTCACTTTTCGTGCAAGTTTGTTAAAACATGAAAAAGAGAGATGTCAGCGGAGTTTTCACTTGTGTTTTTATTTTTTGCCAAATTGCCCTTTGGAAAAAAATTAAAAACATTCGTGAAATGAATCCTAAATTTTACTTGGCCCCATGCCATTTAGGTAAAACCTATACACGCAATCAACATCAGCATATTCATTTGTTGCTCCAACCTTGTTCCCAGGCCTTTTCTTCGAATAGACGGCCCGTTCTCTTCGCGGAGAAAAGCCCTGGGGACAAGGCTGTTGTTGCTCATTTTCTTAGTTTTACAATTGGACACACCGTCAACGCACACCACCCCGGCTGTGCTGTTCTTGCTTGAACACTTTGACCTTGTGAGCCGGCAGTCAAATAATGAAATTTCTGTCATTCGACAATTAAACCTTTCCATTACCGTCGCTCGGCCAGGAGGTATGGGTTCGAACTTGTTGTGTGTGAAAGCATATTTGGCGTACCCAAGCCCCAGCTGCCGACAAACCACAACGGCTTCTCGCAGAGTCCAATGGTCTCCACACACAGTCCCCCAGCGTCCTCTTTGGAAAACTTCAACCCTCCCCTCACGCGGGTTTTTGCCTCCTACTAGTCGAATCTTTTTATAAGAAAAAGTAAAGGAAAAAGTGTTTTAAAGCCGAGAACTTTTCTTTCATCCATCGGCGCTAGCCAGTTATCAATATCTAACTTCTCCTTACATAACACATACAAAACAAGTAATTTTGTGATGAGAAAATAGCTTGTGAACAAACAATTTAGCTATAGACCAGTTCCCGCAAAAATATAATGAACATATCAAGAAATTGTGGCCAGCACTAAATTCAGTGCATCAGTATTTGCATAAATACAAAATTTAATGCAGATATGAAGCTTTGAAACTTGATCTTCTGGTCCTGGTTCCTCAACACGCCGATTAACTTAACCCAGGGTTAACTCTTAATAAAACGTATTTGTTGTCATGGTAATTAACCCTGGGTTAGCACTAATCGGGTTTTGAGGAACCGGGCCCTGCCCTTTATATTACAGAGAAATGTATGGGAAAACATGGAAACGAGGCTCGACGCGCGCGGCACACGCGCACTTACTTTTCACTGGACTCGTTTTCCCGATAAACTGAATATACTTGTATGCCATGCCAGCGTGATAAAGGTCTATTGAAGAGGAAAAGCGAAACCCTCGAAAGCTGATTACATGAAAAGTATGAACCGTATTTGGGAAAATTCAACCAACACAACATTTGTCATGCGCGGAAAAGGTTCACAAGCTTTGTTCTCTTGAACATAATCGGCCAATGTTCTCCTTCACTCAACTTCAGTTACCCAGGAAACTAACTAGAACAAAATAATTGTAAGCGTTGCCGTTGTGGGTTAGTTCTTTAGATATTCTGCCACTATCCACCTCAATTAAAATAGAATAAGTGTTTTAGTATATACCAGCGAGGCAATTGATCTATGGTATTTTGTTTTTAAGAAAAAACAAAAACAAAAGTTTGTAAGAAAAAAGCTTTAATCCAGTACTTGAATCACTGACTGAGCGAGACGAAACTCAAGCGAGCTGCCTAACTTAAGTAAAAAAACTTGATTTCACAGTTTGCCAACTATGAAATGTTTTAAATGGAGTAAAAGAGACAACTTTCAAAATATCTTGTGCTTTTAAAGCAAATTTTTTCATCATGTCATTCGAAAGGGACGCAAAGTGATTACTTCCGTCCGCCATTTTGTTTCGGCTCATTATTTGCTCTTTGGAGGTAAATAATGTCTTACATTTACTATTTCTAAACCAATCAAATCGCATGTAGCCGAAATAATGGTGTATACTAAAATAAAAAAATCGTATGCATGGACACGAATGGACGTCTCAAGATAATGACCTTGTTCGTTTGTAGTTAAGAAAAAATCAACCTCTAACGCACGCTTGAAAAACTGTGAAAATTGAAAGAATTGCCTCGCGAGCTCGAATCTCACTAAAATTTTGCCGCAAACGTACGGAACAAGCTGAGCAAACAGCTTCGCGAGCAAACAGCTCAGTTCTTTACCTCGAGTGTGCACCAGCCTTAACATGACACAGAAGTATACATCATCTAAATACCTTGTGGCCGTGAAGTTGCGGAGCGTTACATCGTACGGAAGCGTCCGAGTGATGCTCACAGTTACTGGGCCGAGTGTAGGCGCACTTCGATAAGCGTAGCTCCTCCCCAGTACACCGAACTTTGCCTATGACGACCTATTGAGAAGACAATCGTTCATCAACCAGAAATAGTTAACTGCACAAGAAGCTCTGTGTTCCATAACTGTTTCAAATTCAGTTGAACCCTGGCAATGTAAACTAAAACAAATTCTAACTCCCCGCCTCTTTAAATAAAATCGCGCCCCCGGGATTTGATCTTAGGTACAAAGTCAGCTAACTCAAATAACGATAATTCGAACCCCCGCGTATTTGTCACGAAACGAACCGGCATGTCCCCCTGTTGTGTTTTAGGTGTTCTTTTTACCATCTATGTTTGTCTTCGTTATCATCATCATGGTCGTCATCAACAGCACCACCATCACTAAAATACGCGCCCCAAAGCACCTCCTAAGTATTTCCGTACCCGAGAGGCTGACGCACGTCGACAGACCGTATTAGTGTTCAGATCCCGATCGTCATCACACACTAACCCCTCTACTAATAATCTGTACTGCCATACTAACTAGCTCCAATCCCTTGCCTCGTAAGCCGTTTCGTAACCGAGAGACCAACAGACAACCTTAGCGTCCATGAGATCCCATTCGTCATCGCACACTGTGCCCCAGTCCCCCTTCCCTTGTATTGATAATCTGTACCGCCATACTTACTAGCTCTGATCCCTGTCCAAAATAAGCTCCCCAAAGCGCCTCGTACGCCGTTCCGTACCCAAGAGACCGACAGACAACATTAGCGTCCAGGAGATCCCATTCGTCATCGCACACTGTGCCCCAGACCTTCATGTACTTCCTCCGTTGACGGTAACTTTCATAGTGCCAGGCTGGAAGTTCCACACGTCCTTCAGAAAGCTTAACGCCACTTCGAAGGCGCACATCGCCACGCTATGAGTTGATAAGAAACGTGCTTGTTATAGCGCTAACACCGTCACGATAAATTTATTCATTAACCCATAGCGAGGTGTTTACTGGGAAATCTCAGACTGAAGGGCTTGACGAACGGACCAAGCGTAGCGAGACTCATACCATACAAAACATCGAGGTCTGAGATTTCCCAGTTAGGACTGCGGAAAGGGGCTTGTTAGAGCAAGGGGCCTTATTTGAAGCTGTAGACGGGGGGCTTATTAGAGAGGGGGTTTGTTAGAGAAGGGGGCTTGTTTAAAACTTGAAGTTCTAGATGGGGACTTATTAGAGAGGGGGGCCTATTTGAAAGGGGAAACTTGATTATAAACTTGAAGCTCTAGACGGGAAGCTTATTAGAGAGAGAGAGAGAGGGGGGGGGGGGCGTTAGAGAAGGGGGCTTATTAGAAAAGGGGAGCTTAATCAAAAACTTGAAGCTCTAGACGGGGGGGGGGTTATTAGAGAGGGAGGGCTTATTTAAAACTTAAAGCTCTAGACAGGAAGCTTATCCAGAGCGTTTAAGATAACTACGAGCTGGCTTAATTTTCTTATCAGTCGTAAGAAACTGATCACGTAATGCCACTGTCTGATTAAAAATTGGCCCTTAGGGAAATCATTTTCGCACTAAAAGTACTTACCTTGTATTTGCTGGCCCTTAGGCAAGTAACAACTACCGGCCGGCCAGACAGACACTCTGTCCTTGCAAATCCCGAATGGTTACAAGACACCAGCGAGGACTCCGTACCGTCACAGCGCACACCACTCATTAAATAGGGACCTTCTAGGGCTGTATCATTTCGGCTAGTGTAGCTAGTTCTACCTGCATCTGGAAATCCAAGCTGACCACAAAGAACGCGGGCGTTTCGATGAGTCCAGTCTTCAGAGCAAATATTCCCCCAGTCTCCTTCGCCGTCTAACTGCACCTTGGCTATTCCCTGGGAGATGTAGCGGTCGAAAACGGGGCCAAACAACTTGACTTTGATTGATTTGACCTATTGTAATGTCACGAAGTAAAACTCTTAAGCGCTCGGTCTTTTTCAACTCATACACGCGTTTTTTTTTATAAGAACCAGTAAATTTTGGCCGAGGCTCATTGTTCCTAATTTTTTGGCGATTTGAGCCTTGAGTTGTTTTTAATTTGTTCTGATATTTATCTGTGGTTTCAATCTACAAAAAAAAACTATGTGTAAGGTACTGCAAAACATGTGTTTGAAACGGATTGCTTGGCAGTTGTATTCAGTGATCAATTCATCCCTGATTCATTCATTCATTTTCCGCAAACGATTTCCAGTGACTATCCCAGGATTGGTTTCATAATGAAACTCTTACCTTAGTCAAATTAAGTTACGTCTGCTGATTCTCTCAGAACTTCGCTGTATTAGCGGCATTACAGTTTAATTTCTCTCAAATTCTGCGCGGGACAAAATCGAACCAACTGTCATGTTGGCCTTTACGGAAACTTAAAAAAAACTCGGCCCCGAGCCTCAGTTTGTTCTTAAATTGTTCTTAAAGTTTGATCAATCTGAGCCTCGTTGTTCTTACAAAGAAAAACCTTGTACGTTGATTTAGGCATTTCTGTAGTTAGACTTTCACAGCTTCATACAACATATCTCTTTTGTACTTAACATGCATCTTTTTTTGCATTTTCATAAGTTAAAGCGTAGCGTACTAAGTAGTTTTCGCTCTCTCCTATAACTAGCTCTTTGCAAAAATTGTAACGTGCGTTCCATGACCACATGGCTGTTAGCGAACGTTTGGGAGTGTAGTTTGATAAATCAGCTACTCTCTTGACAGAAATTAAAGCAGGGACTGCCAGAGCTGACCCAAGCCCGTTGTCACAGTGATTAGCTCATTGTGCAAACATTCAAGACGGGGAATTTTTTAGGAGCAGGGAACTATGATTGGCTTTGTCAAAAATGGGTTCTGAAACAAGAACTAACCCCCGTCAGGAAAGTTTAGGTCAACGCTGTTTTAGAGGGGAAAGGGTGAAACTTTGATTAACTAATAATGTGACAAAGTTAACGAATTCCTTAGCTTTTCACAATGTTCGAAGACCTCTCATTCCTTTATTAACACTCAATATATAGGCTTTCAAGGGGGTTATTTAACAATTATTAAGTTCCAAGAGCGCCCTTTGGATATGATATGGTAATATGAATATTTCATATCCAACAAGCGCGAATGGAATAAATATTTTATCAAATTTCTTGAGTTTTCTAAACCTGTCGATACTTGAAGATGACAGCTAAAATATATTCCGAATCGTGGAGTTCAGCTCTCCAACACCACACAGTCAGTTTCCACATATGGTCAATTCGGTATACGAGCTGATAACCGAGATTGAGTGAACCAATAAGAACCCTAGAAACGTAATATTCGTGGTTGAAACTTAATACAACCAACTACATACTCTGGAGCTGGCGACCTTAGAGTGGTACAGAAATAGAGGGGATTCTAGGTACGAAAAGGGTTTCTGGTACGAAAATAATCTAACCTTGGCGCGTAAAATGCAACTTAATTGTCTTAACACATTATCGTGATACATTATGAAGCTTAACACTTAACTAAGTTGCCTTCTTTTGCACAAATTTTCCCAATTCCCCGCTCGTGTACCTTGCCGCTGTCTAGAGAGGGCTTGGGGACAAGTTTCCTATCTTCCTCAGAAGGCGTGCACACGACACCCGCAGCTTCGTCTCTGCCACAGTCATGTCGGCCCCAGTCCTTGTGCGAGCACTCGGCGAGTGACGCCTCAGTACCGGTGCATACCACGTCATCAAGCCAGAACTTACTAGTAACTCTGCCAAATTTATTTCTAAAAAAAGGCAAAAAATAGTAAAAAATATAGCGTAACCTTTAACAGTTAAACACAAGGTTGTGGACTCTTAGGGAACGTTCTTTTTGTAAAATCCAAGTCCAGATTCCTAAATCCAAAACTAGATTTAGTGTTCCTTTATTCAAAAAATTCATGAATCCCGTTTTGGATTGCAATCCGAAAAATCCGCTCCCGAGAGTTCTAGAAACCGAAACCGGTTCTATATTGTTGCATGGTTCTGCGTTCCATTTGACAAATCAGAGAATCAAGACTTTGTTTTCTGCCTACCACGTGTGTTCTAATTAGCGCGCATGTGCAACAAATGACCCAAAATCTGGTGTCAGATTTTACGTTCCACTACCATAGGATATCCAAACAATCCAGATGTTAGGAATAGGAATCGGGGTTTGCCTTTGGATTGTACCAAAGGAACGTACCCTTAATATACTGGGGCCGATTTTTTTGAAGAAAAAATATCCGAAATAAAAGCCGTGTAATTAATGAGTTACAGCAGTTAGTCCCAAAGTGTAATTATCGATATTAAGTTTTCTAATACCATTTGTTGCATGAGGCTGGAACTTTCTGGACGCACGTTACGTGACTTGAATTGAGCTTGCCTTGAAACATGACTCTACCTAGCGTTTCACCAAATGTCAAAACACTTGAACACTGACCCTTGTAACAATGACCACTTCATATAAAGTAAAAATTTTCTTTCTATAGCAATCTAAAGTATTCTTATACTAACAAGGTTTTAAAAGATACAAAAATTGCTAAAGTCTTTAGCCTTACATTTGCAAGTATAACTTAGAGTGACCTTAAAAATCTTTTGTAGAAAAAGAAGTGAAAATGTACAAGATAAATTACGTTAAATTTAAACCTGTTCTCAAATTTCATATTAGTGTGCATGTACACTAAACTGTTATCCTTGTGTTTTGACGAGAAAGATTTTAATAATTCATGTTGTTTTAATTGGGCTGTTATATTTTAAACTTGCTTTACTTACCCTGTCGTGAATCGCGCCACATTAGAATATCTGAGCATTTTGCAAGCCACCAGCGCAGCCGGTGTGTTCCACTTGTGGTCGCACACTGCTCCCCATCTTTGTTGGTGAAAAACTTCAATTTGCCCCTCATAAGGGTGATTTCCACCAACAAGGCGAATTGCCGTACGATTGACTGGTATCTCGATCGACAACGCTATTGCACTCAGCTGGCTAAGACAAACTAGGAGACGTGTGACGGTCGCCATGTTGGTCTATACTGTACTTCAACTCATTGCTTTGACCCTCGTCTCGCACGGGTGACGATAAATTGTTTATTGTTTTATTTTAATTAAAACAATGAACAATATTATGTAACAACGACTGGCTAAGGGTTTAATGGTCGCCGCTGTTTTGAAAAAACGCAAAAGTTGAGAGGCAAGGGAACATTTTTAAATGTTACACAAACGAAGCTACAATCCAACGAGCGAAGAAAAACTGTATGCAGTATAGGTTTCATATATATTTTTTCACAACATACAAACAATGGAATTAAGGCTGTCTTTAGCTTTAAAACTGTTTATCTGTATATCATAACAGTGTTAGCTGAAATGTACCTTACCATGTACCAGGGCAGGGAGCGGAGGAGGGAGGGGGAGGGGGGATTAACTGAACCTCCAAAAAAAATAGAAAAGAAGAAAAATAAATATATAGAAAGAACAACAAAAGATTATCTAACGTCAATAATCTGAAATGTTTTCAAGCTTGTATCAGACTGCTCCCCCCCCCTAACAAAAAAAAAAAATGCTGCACGCGGACCTGTTTACACGTGATCTTTCTTGCTTGCCCGACAGTTGAGTGAGAGAGTTCGTAAAAGGGCATGCGCAGTTGCTTACAGACTTTACACTTGTAGACACCATACAACAAGGGTCTCTTGCAAGGGCGGGAAATTACCGGCGAAGGGGAACGGTTTATCGGAGGATGCTGAATAAGGATGCAGAAGCTCACAGGGCAGGCCATTGCACCCACCTTGAATATCCGTGGTCGAATGGAATCAACGCGAGCCCTGCGAGTTTTTCGCGCTAAAGAAACAAAACCGAACCACCTGCAAACAGGTTAATTTGATTCTTCCATTAAAATAACAAATCGAGCCCAGGCCTCCCGCAGTAACTTTGGACATGTGGTGTAATTAGTAATACATAATCAGTTACTCTACCTACTTCCTCCCTGGTTTGACTTTTGTTTACCGGAGAGGGGAGGAAGTTGGGATAGATAGGAAGGCAACAGGGTGCTATATAACTATGCACCGGAGAGTGTTGTGTTTTAAAAACAGAAAACAACTAAAATAAAAATATTATACGCATTCGTGTAAACCTTGCAGTTCTAAGTGCAAATTAAGACCTTTTTGTTGTTACTCTAAGTTAAAGTTTTTCACAAATCAAATTTTATTGTACAAAAGTAAAATGTTTTAATCCTTTTTTAATCTACATACATTGCAGCGACCACAACAAAAACTGACTTTCTTAAACTAATACAAAATCCATGAGAAATAGTAAAAACTAACGTGTTACTTGTAAAATTTTGATTTTTTTCTCTATTATGAGTGTAAACTGAAATCAAAGATCAAACGCTAAAAAAAACAAACGATACATTGCATATTTACTTAATACAAAGTTTCTTATATAAAGTTCACTAAAAAGATAACTGCTTTAAACTGACACCTATTCTAGTTCCGCGTTCTAGACTTAGCCAACTTCTTCAAAAAATAGTTTCAAATATTAGATATAACATGTTTGGCATTGTAAGCAAAAAGTCTTAGACATAAACTTCGAAAGAGCTTAAATTGATTTTCATTAAAATTGTCTCCTTAAATTAAACATTAGAGCCTTATAAATAAAAAGAATGTCAAGAACTATTACCGATATATATTAACTACAAAATGCTCTAGACAAAATAAACTTATTCAAAGAAATAAAACATGATAGTCATTTTTAAAAAGAGGTCTTTGACAAAAATGTAAAAGTGTTCTGTATTTAGTCAACTTCCTCTATGGTTGGCCCTTGACTGTTGGAGGTATGGGTTCCAGTCGGCTGCTGTCCATAGCCCCCAGGCCCTGCTCCGTGAATCTTGGCCATGATCGGTGAGCTGATTTGCTGGAGCTCCCTCTCCCTCTCTTGAATCTCCTCTGTTTCAGCCAAGGAGTTCTTTTCCAACCACTCAAGAGTGTCTTTGACTTTCTCCAGCACACGGTCCTTGTCGCTTGAGTCGACCTTTTCTTGTAGGGAAGGATCTTCAACAGCTTGTTTTACACTGAACGCATAACTTTCTAGCTTGTTCCTGGCAGCAATTTTTTCTCTTTGCTTCTCGTCCTCCTGTTTGTATTTCTCTGCCTCTTGCACCATGCGGTCAATATCTTCTTTTGACAGTCGCCCTTTGTCGTTCGTTATAGTGATGGCTTTTGATTTGCCAGTGCTTTGGTCTTTAGCTGACACATTCAGGATTCCGTTAGCGTCGATGTCAAAGGTAACATCGATCTTGGGCACGCCACGTGGCGCGGGTGGAATGCCACTCAGCTCAAACGTTCCTAGAAGATTATTGTCTTTTGT
>JAOBAT010009071.1:0-10411 GCA_026413305.1 Hydrozoanthus tunicans | reverse complement strand
TGTAAAGCACAGTAGTTTGTTTACCGAAGTGAAGTTTGATTGATGAAGTGGGCTATGTATAAGACAAATTTGAGCATTTTTAAGGTTATTGCAATCGCTGTTGATTTGCATCCAACACATATACATGCATTTGGAGTATAAGATTAAATTTGCAAATCTTTTAAAATCATGTATACCATTTTTGGCAAAACCGCCATATTGTACAGTTATGACGTCATATGCCAATTAAAATACCTCAATTTAATTGCCTTCTGATTGTCTATCGCTGTGCCAAAGTTGGTTGTAGTACGTTAAATAGTATTGAAGTTATGAGCCGTGGGCACTTTCTGCCCCCCCCCTATGACAAATAAATCTCCAAAAGCCCATGAAAGACAGAGTTAAACGCTATTCTGACCCTAGTCTGTTGTTTTTGTGACCAAAGGCCTTATGGGGTTTGAATGAGCGAATTGTAACCATTCCAATTGAAGCAGGCGTTCCTAGCAGTTATTCAAACATGTGATCGTAGTCAAGGAGATCTCGCTGGCTAAGAGAACGAAGGCTCGGGTTACGAATTGGATCAGATTATTTCGGATTACGAAGTCATATCGTGTTCCAATAGTCAACGAGTAAAAAACGATTGGAGCCTTCCACTTAAATTACCGTTGTTATGCATTCTGCCTTGAGTCACATGCAGTTTTGACTGCCCATTTTTTTGGTGAATGCAGTGAAGCCGGAAAAATTTTGTTTTAGAATTGATATGCAAGAAAAAGATATTTCTGATAAGATTTAGGTTTTTTTAATCCCGAAAGGCGATGTTTTACCAATCAGACGTTAAAGTCTTAATCCACACAAAAGTTAAAAGAAATCCCAAATCAAGTAAAAAAGTTCCTATCCCCTTGCAAATACCTTTTACGAAAACGGACATACCATGGCAACAAAACAAACTCTAAGGCACCCCAATTACAAAAAATAACTGAATGAGCAAAAATTATTTTTCATGAGTACTACATATAATCTTTTATGCTGCAAACCTCCAACTTGTTATTTTTTTCTAATTGTTTGTATGGGAAAAACATGTGAAAATATAATTTTTTTTTGCCTGCCGGGCAAAGTCAAAATAAAAAACATATAATTTTGAAGGTTTGTTGCAGAGAGGGTTTAAATGTATCACGCCTAAAATAAGTTGTTACATAAAAACCACGGAGGGGAGCAATTTTTATAGACCAGTGATTTTAACTGACATTGAGTAGCACAGAATTAATCAGGGCACAAGAAATTGCTAAAATAAGATACAACACTTTTTCATTAAAGTACTGCTGCAAATGGGTTTGTTAGATGTCAAACCTAGAGTAGAAAAAAGGAAGCAAGCCAATTCATGAACTCTTACAACCCAAAGTGCGCTGGAGTTTCATGAACGTTTTCATTGCGCGATACTGTTTGGGCCAAAGTTTAATTCTAGTGCTCGTGCAACGTGGAGTTGGAAGAAGAACGGGTGGGTACCAGTCTTGATCACCCTTCCACAGATATCAATGGCGCTGTGGACAAAAAGAAGGCGCGAGATGATCCAGGTGTTTTAAAGCCGAGATGCTTGCACTGCTCTTTGTCAATGTGGTTGCAGATGCAAATGACCATAGTTTGCAAAGTCAAGTTCGGAACATTTAATAAAGATAAATCTAGACGTTTTGAATATTGGTAACAGTTTAGAAATTGTCATCCCCCTCCCCCTTGGGTTCTAAACTCCTCTCCCGTTTTGATATAAATCTGGTAGAACCTTTAAACTTATCAAGGTCGATCAGGTTTGAACTTGTCATGTTGATTTTAGGGGCATTCAGTGAAGCAAAACACAGAACTTGACATTTACCTCCCCTCTGTGCCTCTATTTGCTTTGAAACTGGATACATTCTTTGAATATGATTCAAAGTCTTCGAAGTGGTATAAATTATGACCTTTGACCAGGTTTTTAGTAGTCTTAGTGTGTGTGTGTGTGTGTTTTTTTTGGATTTCTTAGGCAAAATACTAAAACCCCCAGTCATCCCCTCCCCTTGGTGCCTAATTTTTCTCCCCTGGCATTAGGCCACTGGTCCTATATGAAGCAGTTGCCTAGCAATTGATAAACATCGAGGAGTGTGTAAGGAAGGAGAGCTACTTTGAAAGTGTCAGATGAAGAAGAGAATCTCCAGGAATACCAGAAGAGGAGGTAGGAGGAGAAAATCAGGAACTGGAAGGACTGAAGCACTGCATTGGGAGTTTGTGCGACAAACAGCAGATGTAGCTGTAGAAGATTCCTGGAGATGGCTTAGGAACGGATTTTTTTAAGGAGACAGAAGGTTTAATCCTAGCTGTTCAAGAACAAGCTTTGAGAACAAACTCGACCAAGCACAGCATAGACAAAACTACAGAGACACCACTGTGTAGATTATGAGGAAGTTCTACTAAAGCTGTAAGACACATTATCAGTGGATGCAAGAGGCTTATCCAGAGAGAGCACAAGAAGCGCCATGACCCTGTGAATACACGGGGAGAGGTGTAGAAAGTACGGGATATAAAGTACTGATAACTGTACGATAATCAGCCTTTGGCAGTCGCAGAGAAAAGAGACGTCCGAATCACCTGAGACATGACTGTTTATACACAGATAAGAAGCTGAATCACAATCGACCGGATATTACTCTAGTACGGAAAGATGCACAGGAGTGGACACGTACCAGCAGACCAGAACATCGTTAGTGCTGAGGAAGAAAAAGTTGACAAGTATCAAGATCTAGCATTCGAAATTACTAGAATTATCAGAGCATCTAAAGTGACAGTTTTACCAACAGTGATCGGTACACTTGGATCAGTCTCAAGGAATGCCGGTGTAGTCTCAAAAAGCATGAAATAATGGAGAACAGAACTGTCATCAGGGCCCGGTTGTACGAAGCCTGGATAAGCTATCCGCTGGGTAAAAGCTAATGCTCGTCACTAATAACTCAAAGATTGTTTGACTCTTTGCTGATTTCTCTATCTCTGGTTGTTAACTGATTAGAAGACTCTTAAAGTAAAGGTTTAAATGGTGTCAAATAACTTCGTTGTAGTTTTACTGCATAAGATAAAAAGCACTTGTCCGGCGGATAGCTTATCCAGGCTTCGTGCACCCGGGCCCAGGAGGCGAAAGATTAGGTGAAGTTAACATCAAGCGTGGAATTTTTCAAGGAGATAGCCCATCACCATTACTGTTCGTTATGTCATGAATCCCTTTGACACTTCTGTTCATGGGTGACTTGAAGGTATATGGAACAAATGAAAATCAGTAGACACGCTGGTCAAGACAGTGAGGGTAGGCAGTAGTGACATGGGAATGGAATTGGGAACATCTAAATGTGCAATGCTCTCGAAGAAAAGAGGTAAGATAGCCCTCTACCAGACAATAAGCGAGTAACAGCTTTGAGCGATAATGAATAGGCTTACAAGTACCTTGGAATAACTGAGGAGGATGATATCAGGCATTCAGAGATGAAGGACGGAGTAAGGAAGGAATATTTCAGGCAACTGAGGAAGATCCTTAAGTCGAAGCTGAACGTTGGAAATTTCGTTAAAGCGATTAACTCCAGGGCGGTGTCTTTGCGAGATATGGAGCCAGAATAATAGACTAACTTCGCAAAATAGATAGGTAAACGAGAAAGCTATTGACGATACATCGCGCATTTCACCCGCATACCGATGTGGATAGATTGTACATGGCAAGAGCCGACGATGGAAGAGGATTAATCGGGGTGTAAGACTGCGTAGCTTTAGAGGTCAGCAGCCTGGTTAAGTATATTAATAGGAGCAGGAAATAGCTCTTAAGGCAGTGCAGCGAGACAGTATATTGAATATAGAAGAGGCTACAGAGGATAAGATCACGTTGAAAGAAGACAGGAAAAGGAAGCTCTTGGATAAACCTCTCCATGGACAATTCCTCAGAAATACGCAGGATAGAGCTGAAAAACCGTGGGAGTGGCTCAAAGAAGGAAAACTGAAAAACGAGACAGAACTTTTATCGAGCCCTGAGGACAAATAATTTTATGTGCAGAGTGGATAAGCAGAAAGTATTACCATCTTGCCGAATGTGTGAAGAAAGAAAAGACAGTGGCACATGTAACAGCAGAGTGCAAAATGTTAGCGCACTATAAGAACTGGAGGCACGACAAAGTAGCACAAGTAATCCATTGGAGATTATGGGAGAAACTGGGTTTTGATGTAGACGAGTATAACCATTTGCCTGGGCCTGTCCATGAGTCAGAAAATAGTAAGATCTTATCGCCCTTTAAAATCCAAACCGACCTACCAATCGAGGCCAACAAATCATAAGAAAGTGCTTTATACGTGCAAAGGAGAAAGAAAAAATAGACAAGTATCAAGACTTAAGGAGGGAAATCGCGAGAATATAAAAGTGTGCAGAGGTTATGGTGGTACGAGTCATAATTGGCGTTTTGGGAAAACTCCCTAAAGACCTAAGAACATGGTTAAATGTTATAAACATGGGGGAAGAGCTAGGTCTTTTACAGAGAACATGCGTACTGGGATCGGGGGATATAGGGTAAAGGCAACAGCCAGGAATCTTCGCATCCAAGGCCACGGGAAAGAAACATCTCCAGCTTAAAATGCTGTGTGGAAAGACTGTTATAATAATAATAATAATAATAATAATAATAATAATAATAATAATAAAAAGAATATAAAAAAGAATGATTTACCAGGAATTATAATAATAATAATAGTAATAATCGCAAACAATAGATTCACCAAGCGTGAAGTTGACACAAGAGTAAAACAAAGACCTACTCAATCAGATATAAACAACATCAACTCAGCTGTTAACGAAATCGTTAACTGTGAACAACAGCAACATTCCATCAACCCAAATATCTATGGGTGATTAATTGCATGTTGTATGCGGTCGTGATGACGTAATGGAAAAGAGAACTACCCACATTGTTTCACAGGAAGAAGACAACTTTGATAACTAAGCCAGGCGAATTTACCAGCGAGAACCAAAGACCAATCACATGCCTAAATACGCTATACAAGTGGTTTACATCGTGCCTCTTGCAGCCCATTAACCAACACCTTGACAGATACTGACTAATGGAGACAGAACAAAGAGGAGCTCAATCAAAATGTAGCGGAACAATAGCCAACTTGCTGATTGACAGAATGGTGTGTCAAGACAGTCATAACGCCCACAAGAACCTGAGTATGGCCTGGATAGACGTACGCAAGGTATTTAATTCTGTTATTCATGAGTGGCTGCAGGAGATTATGTCTCTGCATAAGTTTACTGGATGGATATGTCGGACGGTAGAAAGACTGTGTAGAAGTTGGAACATCAGAATCGTTGCCCACACAAAGCAAGGCCACGAAACATCCCAAGTCATTCACTTCAACAAGGGCCTTCCACAAGGAGACGTGCTCTGTCCCAGACTCTTCACGATGTGTCTTAACCCTATAGCATGGAAGCTTAAAGCTACAGACGGATACAAACTATCAAAACCTATTGAAGGAAAGATTACACATCAACTGTACTTTGATGGCATGAAGATCCTCGCGGAATCACAAAGCAAGCTGGACAGAGTACTCAAAGTCACGAAAACAGCCATGGATGATATCGGTTTAATTTGGAATAAAAAGAGATGCTCAATTGCACACATCAACAAAGACGTACTGGATAGTACCAATCACAATGACCGACTGAGCATAACAAACCTGAAAGACGGAGAGACCTACATGTTTCTAGGCATCCTAGAAAACACACAGCAAGAAGATAGCAAGGTATTAGAAACAACATCCAAGACTTACCAACAGAGATTATCGGTCATCTGGTCGAGTCCTTTGTCAGACTTCCACAAAGTAACAGCAACCAACCAATACGCCTTACCTGCCCTTTCATATCCCATGTGAACGCACACAAGGCAAATAAATGCGCTGAAACAGATCGATAGAGAGAGCCGAAAAATCATCAAAGACAACGGTGGAAGTTATCCAGCAACATCAACTGATCTTTATTACCTACCGAGGAAGATGGGCGGAAGAGGGCTCAAGTCAGTAGAGACCCAATACAAGATTGACTAAAGTGAAAACTGCCATTAAGTTGTATACCAACCAAGACAGCACAATGGAACTTGTACGACAATTTGATGAGAAGTGCGAAAGAACTGGCCGACGCAGTGTTGTAAAAGATGCAAAGAAATATGCAGAGGAGATGGGTTTGGAATGGAGTCTCTTCCCTGGTGCAGAAGTAACTACTCATGACTCTAAAAAAGACATCTCAAGTGAGAAAGTCGGAAGAGTAATGCAAAACAGTATGAAGCGGATGGGTTCAGTCAAAGACCAAAAGTGGCAAGGAAAGTTAATACAGACCCGGTGGACAGATACAGATCTCGTGGATTGTTTTAGCTGCTTATACAGATGGCAACTAGCCCTCACAAATACCATAGCAGGGCTATTTGAACTGTACCAACAAAGCTGTACAACCAGAACAAGACACGAACAGACACCACAAGCGATGCGGTGCCGAATGTGCCACGAATGCCCAGAAAATGTAGCACATTCAATCGCTGGATGTAGTGCGCTTGCACAAACCAAGTATGTAGCAAGGCATAATGGAGCTCTAAAAATTTTATTGTTCGAGCTTCTTGATGACCTTGATCTCATCGAAAGCGTCCCACCATGGTATTCACCCACAACACCGAAACCTGAGTACCACAACACCAAAGCATGCGCATTCTGGGATGTACCAGTATTTGTAGAGAATACGGAAGTAAGAGCCAACCGAATAGATGTCAGAATAATTGAAAAAAAGACAGAAACAGTAAAGATCGTAGAGATGAGTTGCCCCTGGATAAAAAAACAGGAAGCAGAAGAATAAAAAAAAGACCACCAAATATGCACCCTTAAGATGGGAACTCAAACAACAGCACAAGGGCTACACCATCAAGCAATATAACATTATTATAGACGTTTTAGGAGGATATTCGTCAGAAACGAGAGAGAATGTTGCACTACTTCTTGGCAAGACAAAAGCTGACAAGACCTTATTTAACATGCAAAAGGCAGTAATATCAAGTACACTGACCATTACCAGATCATTTAAAGTACTGTCATAATAACTCATTTCAACAAATAAATCCTTATAAAATATATAATAATTTAATGTATATTTATAGGTTTTGTTTTGTCGGTCACAGCCTGCCCGACTTAAACGTAATTATGCCTAGGCATACTTAAGTATAAACTGCCATATATAATAATAAAAATAAAAATAATAATAATAATAACAACAACAATAATACTAATAATAACAGATCATAAGTAAATCATAAGAGAAAGGTTGTCAAGAACGTAGAGATGAGCTGTCCATGGATGGACAGCAGGGCTGTAAAAGATTTGAATAAGACCCAGAAGTACGCAATGCTCAGGCTAGAACTGAAGAGGCAGTTCCAAGGATACAGGTTCGAACAACACAACATCATCATGGATGTGCTAGGAGGGTACTCCAAAGATGTCGAGGGCACTGTCAGATCCCTGATTGGGGCTAGGCACAAAGACGTTCTGCTTAAAATGCAGAAGTCTGTCCTGTCAGGTAGTTTGCACATAGCTCGTCACCTTAAAATCATGACATAAGAACTGTCAACTGTTAGAGACACTTACTGAGTTTTTTTTTTTGTTAACATTTTAGATTTTCTATTTCATTAATCTATATTTTTCTTTAGAGATTATTAGTCAGTTAGCTCTAGTATTATCTTTTTTATTCCTCCTTGACCTTTAGGCTACGAGTTAAGCGCCCTATTGGTGTCTAATAGTGTAGCACTCATACGTTTTATACTGCTTCATCATCATCATCATCATCATCATCATCATCATCATAATAATAATAATAATATTAATAATAATAATAATCAAAAGAACAGCCATACAGGATTAAATAGACTGCCAAACCAACTTTAATTCTTAAACGAAACATGCTTTACAAGCACTGTCTTATATTTTAAATGAGTTTCCCCTGAGCATTTCACCGGCAAAAATACAGCTAAGGAAGTTTCGTTACGACTGAAAATAATGTGTTACAACAAGAGTCTTTGTCTTCTTTTCCACAAAATAAGTTTACTAAACAGGCGAGGTTGGGTACGCAGTTGCGATACTATCTCTTGTGGAACTTCTTGGAAGTGTCCTTCGCGTAATCGAGCATCAGGCCGCATGGCTCGAACTGCGCCACGCCCACCACTTCTTGTAGTCTTCTCATTCGATCGACAAACTTGTCCGCGCCGTACGAGTCCAGATATCGAAATGGACCTGCAATCAGTATATTACATTACTCTTGTGTTTGACTTCAATAAATAGAATGGATCGGTTCTCGGTACAATATAGCAGGGTCGTTTTCAAGAGTTTTAAAGGAAAAGGGGGAAGGAAACGAGGAAGCGGGGTTCGGGTTTCGGAATAGAAGAGGTGAGGCGGGGATGGGGTTTGGGAAAGGAGAGGGGAAGAGGGAGTGGGGTTTGGGTAGGTTAGGGGAGACAGAGGGGATTTACCAAGGGGGATTTGTTTTATGGCCTGCAAAATAAACAATATACCGAAAAATTATTGAATAAACTCAAAACTACACAGAAGTGAAACTTAAGAGGCTGTCCGCCTAAAACCCGAACAACGAATTTTCGCGTCAAAAATAGATTTCCCTGACTTTTTGCAGGTAAATTACCAACCCATGGTAAAGTACAAAAACCGACTTCTTTTGTTTCAAAACTCCTTATCACAAAAAATATAAACTGACTTGAGGTGAACGGCCTTGAAATCGCCTTGGCGGCCTTGTTTACAACTTGAATTTCAGGTCATTTCAAAACAACACGAAAAATATTACGCGGCCAAACCTAACAGAAATATTTGAAATGCATGTCATATGCTTCATTTTGCAAATTATTCGAATTTGCTCCTTTTCCACCGACATTTGTAGGCCTAACTTTTCGATGCGCCACCGAAGAACCAAAACAAGCTTGACTAACAATTAGTTTTTTCAAGTGGATAGGATTTATGAACGCTAATAATTATAATTAAACAGAAGAAAGATAGGACTGTAAAAGTATGAAAAAAATAATTTCCTCTTTCAAAGTGTTCGATAATTAAAGAATGCAAAAAGCGGTAGTCACGTCATCCACAAAAGAAACCCATTTTATACTCAATACCTGCTTGGCAGGTAAGAAATTCCTTATACATGGCGGTATGATGTTTCTTTAAGGCTAACGAAAACTTATTTATCTTTAGAAGAATCGAACGCAAAAAAACAAGCCAAATAACTTATTGTTATGCATGATTGAAGATTGCGGCCAAGTGTTGTCATGCAAGCAAATCGTCATTTCTAGATATTTCTTCGACAATCAGGCAGATAATCTTTAAAACATTTTTTGACAAACTTATTTATTTCTCATATTTGATATTCAAGTTAAATGCTAAAGAACATTAATTGAATCTGGCGGTCGTCTGAGAAATTTTGAAACAACGTAACTGGGACGATTCTGACTGAAGATACTTTCCGCAATTGATTTATACTCATACGTATTTAAAAGACGCTAAAATACAAAAAAGGTGGTTGAGTTGAGCCACGGGCAAGAACTAGTTCATAAGCAAAGTAAGACAGTACCTCCATGGAATGGCGGGAATCCAAGGCCAAAAACAGCGCCAATATCGCCATCAACCTGCGAAGAAGAGAACCCGCAACATCAGGTAAAAGATCCCAAGTTGGATCGAATTTCACAAAGAAAACTGCAAATTTTTTGGGGCCCTGCAACCGTGCTTCAGCAGGCTCTGGACTGGGTTCAAATGACATCACCGTTCTATTCCATGCGCCAAAGTTCTACCATCTTTGGAACTGGAAAGTATCACACCAACAAAACTAGGTCGAGTGTCTATGATACCTATACGAGATAGGATTTTTCTTGGCCACGACTTTTGCCGCTTTTTCAAATTCTAGAACTTTCCAGACAACGTCGCAGCCGTGAGAGAGAAAAAAACTTACCGGGCTGCTAAGAATCCCTTCCTGAAGACACAGTACAGCCTCGTTGACGAATCGGGACGCCAGCCTTAGCTGGATTTCCTCAACTTCATGACTAAAGATAAAGAGACAACGCATTAACACGCATTAGGCAATATTATTCTTTATTAAATGGTAAGTCTGATTTTCGGTCAATAACCAAATTTCCAGCGTTCTGATTGGCTTAACTTAGGTCAATAACCTACCGTACAGACTTTTTGAATTACGGACTTCAAAAGTCAAAACAATATCCGGTGAACTTTATTATCCGCTCGAAATTACAAGTATTGAAGATTGACCCGAGAAAAGTTATACGAGAGACGTCAACTGAAAATAATAACCAGAAAGGTAAAGCAGTGAATGAAAACTTTCAGCGAATGGAGAAAGTCGTCA
>JAOBAT010009049.1:0-10413 GCA_026413305.1 Hydrozoanthus tunicans | reverse complement strand
TTAAGACAACAAGCTTTGACAATATGTAATACAATTTACGTCATGTCAATAAAGCAATTTGTTACTGTTACTGTTACCTACCTACCTTCCTACCTACCTACCTACCTACCTACCTACCTACCTACCTTCCTACCTATCTATCTACCTACCTACCTACCTACCTACCTACCCTCCTAATTACCTACCTATCTACCTTCCTACCTATCTACCTACCTACCTACCTATCTTCTTTCCTACCTACCTACCTACCTTCCTACCTATCTACCTACCTGCCTTCCTACCTACCTACCTACCTACCTACCTACCTTCCTACCTACCTACCTACCTACCTACCTGCCTACCTTCCTACCTACCTACCTACCTACCTACCTTCCTACCTACCTACCTACCTACCTACCTACCTACCTTCCTACCTATCTACCTACCTTCCTACCTACCTACCTACCTACCTACCCTCCAAATTACCTACCTGTCTACCTACTTACCTATCTTCCTTCCTACCTACCTACCTTCCTACCTTCCTACCTATCTACCTACCTACCTTCCTATCTACCTACCTACCTTCCTACCTATCTACCTACCTACCTTCCTACCTACCTACCTACCTACCTACCTACCTACCTACCCTCCTAATTACCTACCTACCTACCTTCCTACCTACCTATCTACCTTCATACCTTCCTACCTACCTACCTACCCTCCTAATTACCTACCTACCTACCTTCCTACCTACCTACCTACCTAGCTACCCTCCTAATTACCTACCTACCTACCTTCCTATCTACCTACCTACCTTCCTACCTATCTACCTACCTACCTTCCTACGTACCTACCTACCTACCTACCTACATACCCTCCTAATTACCTACCTACCTACCTACCTACCTACCCTCCTAATTACCTACCCACCTACCTATCTGACTTTATAGCCGAGTGAGCAAAACAGTGACAGAAATGTTCTTTTATTTCCCAAGACAAAACCCTGAGAGAGAAGGCGGTCAAGTCCTTTAAGCACACTTCTCGCGACAGAGGAACTGTGACTAGAAGAAATGAAGACATCGCCTTCTGAGGATCTACAACAACTTTGGTTGCGTAGCAACATTAACAGGTCAAGCGGGGAGCCTCGGCACTAGTGTAACATATGGACTTGCCTTGTTAAATGTACAGTAGATGCACATCCAGGGTTAAAACTATAATGAAATATTTATTGACGAAATTCACACATTTGTGTGTGTTTGACTGACAAGTATCAATCAGAAAAGAATCACGTGACCACATAGTCAAGCAATTGCCCAAATAGTTGTGCCTTGATTATTTAAAGACTGGCTCCGAACCCTTTGTTGTACTCTTTTTTGCTAGTTTTGAAAAGTAGTCGCGAAATATTCTTATAAACACTTAAAACAAAAGATTTAGCAAAGCCATAGCCTAGCAGCACACAATGAAACGTTTTACACGTTCTTTTAGGTTACCTTTTTACTTATGTAAATGGCTTTCACAACCAATCAGAGAATATGAGGGGGACTTAAGCAACATTAACGACCGCGACAGCAATAAACAAGAGCGAATACAATGGCTGCACGTCGGAATGCACCTTGCTGGTCACCTGCACGCCGTCGTCTTGAAAATTACAACGTAAAAAGCTCAAATTTTGAAAATTTTACTATAAGGCCTGTTTCAAACGCCGTGCTACAGTGGCGCTAAGCCAGCTCGTCCCTGGCTCGAATGTGGCACGACTTTGGCTCGACTTGGTTTTAGACGTCGAACTACAGTCGAACTTTGCCTTTGTGCAAAATGGCGGACAGGACAATGATCATGTTTTTGCGCGAAGTAGACCAAGTAATTGCTGCAAGAAGAAGGAGGAACCTGTTACATTTATAATTTATATATAATTTATGAAATTCGTCCGGCTCGAGTTTAGCACGACGTCTGAAACCAACACGAGCTAAAGTCGTGTAGCACAGGTCAGTTTGTCGTGCTACACGATTATGGCGCGACTTGGTTACAAACGCCGTGCTAAAGTCGTGCCAAAGTCGAATTTTCTAAGTTCAGGTGAGCTAAGCGCGACTGTAACACGGCGTTTGAAACAGGCCTCCTACAGAAAATTTTGTTAATCTTGGTTTACACTTTCATTTTTTTCTGTTCACAAAGCGTAACTCGGACAAAAGAAAAAGCGAAAACGCCATACGTGATGGAAAAGTATGATCGAAAAACGTACTGTGGTTAAACATGGTCACCAGGAGAAAAAAAAATTTCTTGTGTATACTTTTTACCATATTTGGAATGGAATATTGGTAATATGCCTAATATGTTCATGCAGGCGTGAAAACCACGGCGAAAAGATGCACAAATGGCTACCTTTTCTGATTTTGTTACACCCTAGCTTTGCCCGTGTAGTTATAAACACCGAGATTGTTTATTCACCTATATTTGGTACTATTGCACACCTTTTTCATGTCGTTCGTAGGGAAGAAACTATTGTTTGATTGATCTACACCAAGCCAAGTTCGTGTAAGGATAAGGTAGATGTTGATAACTGGCTTGGGCTGAAAGATCTGAGTTATGTAAGGAGAAGTAAGATGTGGATAAACTGACTGGGGCTGAAAGGGTCACTTGTATATAGAAAATTTTTTTAATGTATTTGCAATAAACATATTTAACCAATTGATCGACTCATTGTGAAAAATTAGTTGACACTCACGCCTGATATACAGGAACATCCACACGCAGTATACACGAACACCCACGCGCGGTATACGTGAACACTCACACGCGGTATACACGAACGAAAAAAACTCTAGCTTCGGGCTTGGGGTCGGGTGCTCAGTTAGTATTAGGAACCTTTAGCTACGAGGACGACAACGCCGGAGACGACGGCATAAAACATAAGCGAATTATACAACAGCTGCACGTTTGAATGCATCTCCGTGCTGGTCACCTGCACGTTGCCGTCTTCAAAACTACGACGTGAAAAGCTTAATTTTGGAGTTCTTACGAGACAGTACGGGAACAAAAAACAGAAAATTGTCTCAACCTTCTTTTATCGTTATGAAGGAAACTTTAGTACCTTTTTGTTCACAAAGCATCACTAGGACAAAAGAAAGGGCAAAAGAACCAGACATGGCCGAAAAGAGAAGCAAGAAATGTGTTATTTGTAGCCGTCAGTCGTCGATGTTGCGTTCCTCGTTGCTAAAGGTGCCTATTTTGTATTCTTACAAGCCAACCGGAAACACAAACATACTTTGTTGAGTTAGCCGTCAAAAGGAAAATAATGATAAACATAGAAAAAAACAATTAAGCTTCTACATGCACAATTTTTACTGAAGGCGATGTTGCACTGATGATCATAAGCTGAGAAAAAACTGATATTTTCCGTAACCAAGAACAGACATCTTTTTAAGTCGCTTTCCATTTGAACTGTCCAGCCGGTCGTAAAGAATTGGTCGGTTTAAATTGGAAGGTCCAAGGCCAATCCGAAACAAGCTGTTAACTAAGTTGACACGTTTTCCAAGTCCTACTAGCACGCAGCAAAAACTGAGCAGGCGCGCGTACATTTTTCCCGCTAAAACTCTTCGAATTCCCGCGCTTTAGCCGAACAGGGCTGTTCTGGCAAGAACCAGTTCTGATAACTCGTTTGTTCCATTTAATTGAGAATTAACTGGCCGGTTAGACCGGCCAAAAGAAATGCAACTTAAGAATGTTCTTAAATTTTTGGGCATTTTCAACCTCACGTTCTTTATAAAATAAGTTCTTGTAAAAAAGGAATGAATTATCTTTGGCAATAATGTACTGTTATGTTTCTCGGCCACACGAAGCAACGAGAATGGCATTCAGCTTGTTAAACAGGTCCTTGAAGTCGCGGACAGGTATCACGTTGGTTTTGACACCTCCTGCAATGGTAAGCAACTCGTTGTAGTCTACGTTTCTTCCAATCCCAACAGAAACTATTCGGACGCCTTTTTTCTGTTGAAAGGATAATGCAATAAAATTAGGGTTATTCATGACCGTCTGGGTTCACGGAAAGTCATCAAAACGGTCTTCTCTCGGCTGTACTTTACACCAAGCATCAGAACGAGGCAGTGGTGCACCATATCGAGGTAATGAGTCTCCTAAATTGCCTCGGTTCTATGCTTGCTCCAAATATGAACTCACGCCGTCACAGAAGCTATACCTGCAATTATTTTCCTATTACTAACTGAATGTGGTGCATTACAGTATTAAAGACTGAAGTATTTATTGCTGGGAAAGAAAAAAAATTCTCGTACTAACTTGCGGCGACCCCAAACACTAGTTACCAGTTTACATCTAAGCTAACCTGTAATGGACCCAAGACTTGAGAGTACGGCACGTTTCCAAAGTTTGCTCTTCCATCTGTCATGATAACCAATACTTTCGGCGTACTTGCTCTGTAGTTTGGGCCGGTTCTCAATAGGACCTGATCAGCGGTTAACAGCGCTGTATCTGTGCGCGTCCATCCCGGTTCATAGCTGTAACCATAAAAAGACGTTGATGGTGTATTGGTTCAGTCTCTCCTTATAAGTTTTAGTGGGAAACGTATTTATGAGTTCCCAATATACATCGATTAGATCTCTTATTTAGAAGCAAAATGCTGGTACATCACAAAATTTGGCCTCCTTAGTTGCCTATCAAAGTTCACTTTTTGATTTACTCTTGATTTTCACTTACTTTATATTGTTGATTATTTGCTCAATTCGTGCAACGTTCTGATTTCTCGTGCTTGTAAACTTTAAGCACACATTTGCGTAGGCATTATACGTCATGATTGCCACTCTTGTCTTTATCGGGGAGACTGGTAACGGGCGGACCAACGCTGCCACAAACTCCTTGGCTGTTTCAAAGTCTTTTGGTGGAATGCTGGTACTGGAGTCGATGATCACAGCAAGATCCATGAACTTTTTACACTCGCGTGGGGTAGGAAAAACTGAAAACGTTGATGACAACGAAAACAACAATTTCGATGACAATGAAAAGGACAACGGTAATAATAGTGACAGCAACAAATGACAGCGACAATGACGATGAAAATGACAGTAATAATGTTAGATCGAGACAATGAAAACGTTAATGACAATGACAACAACAATGACAAAAACAATGATAATAACAGTGACGTTGACAATGAAAATAATAATGGTAGAGACAATGACATAACAACAACAATGACAATGAGAATTACACTGGCACTGACAATGACAATGGCAATATGACAATGACAGTGACATGGAGCGAATGACAATGACAATGACAATAACATACACAATGACAATCACAATATTAAAGATAATTTATTGTTAATGTTATGAGCGTTTTCGAAAATTGTTTTTTTGCCCGTTGTCACATTTAGACGCTGCATGCACCTTCCTTTTTCAAGTACTCCGGAAACCTCTATTTTGGTGACATACACTTTTGTTTTTAATTGTATGAGCGTGGATTGAAAGGGAAAAGCGAACAAGTATTCAAACGAAAACGCATTAGGGTGTGGACAGGCCCTTATATTCTGAATTGTGTTCGAAACTTTTTTTCCGCAACAGGGGCAACGCTACGTTAAAAAACACAAACACCTTGTTTATAGCCGTAAAACTCGACCCTCATCCCGATACCAATGTGCCAAGTCCAGGGATGAACTCGGACAAAACGAGCCGCAATCATGTGGTTTAGGGTGTTTGTTACCATGGCAACGTTGTTGCTATTTCCTGGAAATATCTGTGGTTGCAGCAAAATTAAGATTAGTCACCAACATCAAAAACTATTAATTATGATTATTAGTATTTTATAGTTATTAAAATTTTAAATATTATAATTAATGCGCAATTGATGATTCGATCGATGTGATCATCTTCAGAGACATCAACTCTGGCATGTTGTTATGAACCAAAGGTTGGTGTAAGAGAAGCCGATCACCTGGAAGGTGCTCCAACCACGGAGCTACCGTAGTGACTACAGTGTAAGAGAGAGAACGAATCAGCCCAAGACAAGACATACTCCCCTCGGAAACGCGGATTGCTCTTTGGCGTCGTCGCACTATCTGGGCCGGCCATCGGACATGTGACACGACGATAGATGCAGTAAAGGGAACAATTGTACTTTTAATCAAAGTGATTATCTTCTGAGGTAAGAGTTTAACACCTCTGAAGATGGTCATTGTTGTTATTACCATCATCTTCATCATCATCATCATCATCATCATTATCATTATTATTATTATTGTTATTATCATTATCATTACTATTATTATTGTTTATATGATTATATCAATAGTAATAACATTGTGCATCAGCCACATTTGAACGAACTACCCCGGGAGTCCCCTCCCCAGGCTTTTTTCTTGTACTTACCTTAAGTGCCCCACTTTCTTTATAAGTTGTAAACTCAACTCCGTCAATGCTAAAGCTTAGGAGATAACTGCTGACCCAAAGCTGAGCCCCGGCACTTCCTTGTGTTGTACATTGTAGAACATAAACAATCGAACCGAAATCAATCTGTAACCATTGGCCAAAGTCGCTTACTTCTGGGACCCAGCCTCCCGGAAAACCACCTCGTGCTCTGGCGTTTAAACGAGCATTTGAAGGCGCGGTCGCTTTGGGCGTTTCCCCGCAGTGGTCTGAACTGGTAATCGAAGAATCTGGAATCGCCCCAGACTCCAGGCCGAGAGCCCTAGGCCTTGGTTGATTGTCATTTCCTAAAGAATGTTCCTTAAAAATTTTAAAGCAATTCAAAACGACAGTTTAGTTGTTACATTAACGTACATATGCTTCAGTGTGTCTCTATAAGACGGACACCTCTCTATGACGTACTTTTATGGTCAATTCCGAAGGTGTTCGTCTTGTATTGGAGGGGTTTGACTTCCTTCCAATCCCATACTTCATCGAACAAGTTTAATTTTTCGCGCGCTTGACCCTTTCTCTAAGGCAAAATGAATTTTCTTTTAGCTAAGTTAAGTGCCTCATTTTTTAAAAAATGATACATAACTAATATTCTACCAATTATGCTTTGGTTAGAAAGCACTCACCAAGTGCTGTAACCATGGAAACTGCAGCAGACACCACCATTAGCGATTTTAACATCACGTGGTTTGCCATGTCGTCGATTATGTTTGTTATCGTTCAGGTTTTCGGGTTGCGTTCTGCTCAAGCTGTTAAATTAACGGCACAGAAATTAAAAATGGTGATAAAACCTGAAATCAAAGAAGTATGCACTGAATGCTTGGCAAATGACTCTAATATGTATAACTCAATTTCAGACGTAAAAAATCTGCTTCAAAGCAGCGCACCTTGCTTTACCGTGCAACAGGTTTGTGGGCCCTTCCTCTAAGCACACTTGCCAGTGGCAGTAGTGCTAGCCCTTTGATTTTTTAAGAGGGAGCTACCGTATTTGTTTTAATTAGCGCCCTGGACTGGGTTAGTTGTTCAATTAGGCTGGTTAACTTTAACCCTGGGTTAACGCAATTTCTTCTTTAAGAAAACCTTGATTAATTTTCCATGGAAAAGGTTGTCAATTCCAAAATTACAACTCAAACCAGTCTCTGTAAGGTTGCTCAACAAAACAAAACCATAGGTTAAAGGTTTAACCCCGGGTTAGTGGAGCAACTGGGCCCTGGAAGCTAATCAAACTTTTGGCCTTTTGGGCTGGGCGTTGATTATCTTTCGATCGATCGACTGACGGAGATTACATGAAAGTATTTAACTATGCCATAAAAAATCAAGTTGGTCAGTGTATAAATCAAAATTGCTCATCAGTTAGTTTTTAGTATGCCTCTTTACTTTGTTGGGAAAAGCTCGAAAAACGACCTTCGGTTTGTTAACGAAATCGAGTACAAGAGTTGGAAAAAGTTAGACATCTGTGGAAATAAATAATGAAAATATTCCACTAGCCTTTCGACCATTGAGGTTGCGACGTTTCGACTCGGCTTTTAATCAGTTTCGACAGACAACACGTCCCTCGGCCAGGCTAATTCTTCAAATTACGCTTAACCTATACATTAACGGATTTTCAGTATTTGTCTAAGTCAACGAAGAAACCTATTCCTTACCTTTCTATATATACGGAAAGCCGACACTTGCCTTGCCGATACTGCGTACAAAGCATTTAAAAGTCGTGAATTTGTTAGATAGTGTGTTTGTCAGTAAAAGGAGATGTTTTTAAAACTCGTTTGTTTGATCAAACTGAGACCATTTTAGGGGTTCATCAACAACATTCCTTCTCGTGAAAACTCAAGTCCCAAACCGACATATATGTTCAGAATGACCCGCGACAAAACGACAATAATCAGTGCTAGAAATAAAATAGGTAAGGTGTTCTGAAAACACTGAATAACATTGTTATATACCTAGAAAAAAGGTTGATCCCCAGATCAAATTCAAATGTATCCCGACCGTTCTCTTTGATTTTTTAACAAAAATACTAGCATAGCTTTATTTTGTTATTGAAAAATTGTTACCCAAGGCCGGCCAAAAGTAGTTGAAGAGACAATAAATTATTCCTTTGTCTCTGTGAAAGAAAAAACACCGAATCCTCCCGCTCTTAGCGGCTTGGGTCAGCGGTAATGCTAAACAAAATCACGTGACGGATTGCTTTAGTGGCAAAATTTGAAAATCAACGAACATCAACAAAGATGTCAGTCGCCAACTTTGAGTCTCGTTCGCATTGAAAAGCGAAGTTTTAATGCTTTCTACTTGAGTAGACAAGTTACTAGTATAATAAGCAACAGCCTTCTACTTTTTATCAGATAAATAACCTTTTGATAAGTTTATTTGGTTTCGAATACACCGAGTACACGTGGAATACTGCTCTGATCTTTTGCTGTTGAAACTTGCGTTTCCTGACTAGCAGTAGCAGTAAACAGACAGACAAAATACACAGAGATGGCATCGATAGGTCTTGGCAGTCCGCTTCGACCAAAATGTAAGTCTTGATTGACTTTCTTACTTAGATTTTAGGTTTGGTAACGCAGGTTTGTGCCTTTGCCTTTACCTATTCATCAAAGTCAAGTAGTGGTCGGTTTGTATCTCTATGCTAACGGTACTTTTCAAAAGATTATTTCTCAGAGCTGTTTGGAGATTCATGGATCTTAACCGCAGCCACTTGATCTAAATCCAAGGGGCGCGCTGAAGCAGAACATACAACTTTACTTTAACCGTTTAAAACTAAACTTCAGCAATATATTTAATAATCGCTCCGCCGATGCGTCGCCGTGATTTATACAATGCAGAGCTAACAAATTTGCGGTTTTCCAAAGAGTGAGTATTCCGCAATTGTTCCGTCTGGTTCTAATAAATTAGTACGCTTTGAAATATGCAAAACCTAAGATTTTTTTTCGGGAGCATACCACGGATCCCCCTCGCTCGGCAAACTTAAAATCGCTGCAACTGCAGAATTCCACATATTACCTTAAGTAGGACTATCCATTTAATTTTATGAACGAGGATTGCGCAGTAATTATAATAAATAAATGCAAATAAGTGGACGGGTATTCTGAACTAGCGCATTTTACTTGTTTTAATTGTCTTCGAAATGTCCATTTGCAGTTCACCAGGCAAAGAAATTTCTATCTCTACAAGTATCCCAGACAAGTCAAGCAATATCCTCCGAGCTGAATGGTATGATCAAAACTCAAACTATGGCACGAAAGAGGAAGAAAGTTGTGAATGAGATCTTTGTGACAGAGCAGACTTATCAAGAACATCTTCGGCTTATTACTTCAGTAAGTCCCCAATACATGAATGGAATGCTATATGTATTCATTGCAGGCCCATTGGAGAAGGAGGGGTGCGGGGGGTGTTCAGACATTCCCCTGCTCAAATAAAATGTTGCCTGGCACAGTGGTCGACCGCCTTCCTTTCTGGTTTTTAACCAGGCTCTCAAACATAGGAAATGATATTTTATAGGGTTTAATTTTCAAAATTTCCCAGGCCGCCTAGTAGACATATGTTTTTTTGTTGCTTGATTTGAAGGCTCCCCAAATCAGCCACCCCTCCTCCCGACTAAAAAAAAGCCCCATCAACCTGTATTGAAGTGCTAACAGACCAGACAGTCATGTAAGGCACTAAATGCATAATGTGATATAGGGGGTTGTTAAAACCATAGTATTTGGATCAGTAACTCGATCTATAGGTAATGGGTGATAGTAAGAATCTGAGTGTTGTTGTCCTTATTGTGCCTGATGCCTGGGCTCCGCATAGCTAGCAAACAGGCTTGAATTCCCATAGAAAGATCTATACTATAAACAATTCATTGTAAGTGTAATTAATCAGCTTTGTGGGATTTGGCAATAGATATAAGGATAGCAGTGTTACAGCCTGGGTTGAAATGAAATTATAACCTTTATAATTTGTATTAAATAGAGATAAACAGTAACATGACAAAACTACAGTATAATGAAGTAAATTCCCTCTCCCC
>JAOBAT010009038.1:0-10413 GCA_026413305.1 Hydrozoanthus tunicans | reverse complement strand
CACTCATGGCACAGAAAAGAGTGGGGAGAAAGTTAGGCAGCACAGCGGTGCTTGAGCAGCCGAAAGGACTAGGGGGTAAGTGAAAGGAGCTTTTGTAGCTTTGGAAGATAATGGGGAATGCGAGAAATGTTGAAAAACTCGCTCATTTTGAATATATTCCGAGAATGTTAGCCAGCGTTTGCAAGTAGAGCTAAGTTCTATCTAGAATCGACCAAAAACTAGCTGATCTCGGTAATTAACAAAGAATTTTAGCCCATTTCTGAAAAGAACAAAAGAATTTGATAATTAGGCTAAAATCGACCCATTTTCGAAAATTTCAAAACGCTTTTTCTGCAAAAAAGATCAAAGTTTAGCAACAACCGACCAAAAACTAGCTGATCTCGAAAAGTTCCAGCAAGTTTTAACCCATTTTTCCAGTACAAATCGAACTTTACAAAAAACAGACTCAAAAGTACTGCCAAGGAGGGACGGGAAGGGAGCAAAAATGGCACACGAGATTTGAGCTGCAAAAAATTGAGGCAGAGCTTGAATAAAGCCCAGCAAAAGAGGAGGAGGAAGACTTGATTGAACTCATGGCACAGAGAAGAGTGGGGAGAAAGCTAGGCAGCAGAGCGGTGCTTGAGCAGCCGAAAGGACTAGGGGGTTTTTGAAAGGAGCTTTTGTAGCTATGGAAGATAATGGGGAATGCGAGAAACGTTGAAAAACTCGCTCATTTTGATAACTTTCCAAGAATGTTAGCCAGCGTTTGCAAGTAGAGCTAAGAAACTAGCTAGAATCGACCAAAAACTAGCTGATCTCGGTAATTAACAAAGAATTTTAGCCCATTTCTGAAAAGAACAAAAGAATTTGATAATTAGGCTAAAATCGACCCATTTTCGAAAATTTCAAAACGCTTTTTCTGCAAAAAAGATCAAAGTTTAGCAACAACCGACCAAAAACTAGCTGATCTCGAAAAGTTCCAGCAAGTTTTAACCCATTTTTCCAGTACAAATCGAACTTTACAAAAAACAGACTCAAAAGTACTGCCAAGGAGGGACGGGAAGGGAGCAAAAATGGCACACGAGATTTGAGCTGCAAAAAATGGAAGCAGAGCGGGAATAAAGCCCAGCAAAAATGGAGGAGGAAGACTAGAATGAACTCATGGCTCAGAAAAGTGTGGGGAGAAAGTTACGCAGCAGAGCGGTGCTTGAGCAGCCAAAAGAATTAGGGGGTAAGTGAAAGGAGCTTTTGCAGCAATGGAAGTTAACGCAGATTGCGAGAGACGATTAAGAATTGCTGATTTCCCAGATTTTCAACGAATGTTAGTCTATGTTAGCAAGATTTTGGATTTTAACGAGGACAGAACAAAATCTAGCTTATTTCGTAAAGTAACAAAGAGTTTAAGTTTTGGAAGGCTTAAAAAATTAGCCAGCTGCGAAAAACTACTAACATCTTGATTCGATTTTACCTTTAATAAAAGAGTGAAACTGAGCTGAATTCTTGTTAGTCTTTGAAACAGTTGATTTTGAGATAAATTAGAAAATTCTGCCGATTTTTTGAAAGATTATAATCGACCAAAAGCTAGCTGATTTCTGGTATTTACAAAGATTTTCAGCTGATTTTTGCAAAAAAGGTTAATACTACCCAGAATCGCTCAAAAACTAGCTAATTTCTCATAGTTACGCATAGTTTTAGCTGGTTTTGAAAAAAAATTGACAAAAATGGACAAATAAACAGCTTATTCCTGAATTTCCTGAAAATGTTTACAGTCTTCGTGTTTAAATTGAGGTTAAAACCTTTAAGTTAAATCAGGACACACTCTTTAACGTGTTAGCCGTTTATTTTTTAAAAAGTCTGACGGCAGGTAAGTTTGTTTTATGGTCTTCGTTACAGAAAGGAAACTTTTCACTTAGGTATTTGGTGCTATGCCAAACCCGCTGAGTGCGAACAGTAGTGACTGGGTTAAGGTTAAAGTTATGTTGCGTGGCACGATAATGGCTTAAGACACCTTTATTATTCATCAAAATCAAATTTGTGACCGAGAAGGTTTTTCCTGACTGAACACTGAATCTTCGTTGGTTGTTTTGCCTGCACTTTTCAAATGTTCCTCCACTGTGCTTCAACACCAACTCAATAGCCACAGATGGTTATTTTTTGTCTAATTATTTTGTTTTCGTATTCCTTGAGCTTTTTCAGAACAACAATTATAATTACAGTATCTGCAACATTCGAACAGAATCCAAAAGTTACAAATATCAGTGCTTTCCACTAAGAATGACAACCCTCCCTCCCTTCCATCCTTGTAAGTGATTCAATATGTGATCTTTGCCATTTAAAAATCATCATCATCATCATCTTCATACAGGTCATCTCCATCATACTCCATTGACTGAAAATCAACTCTGTAACGAAGAATTCCTAAGGAAAAGAAGAGTAAATACAAAGCAATGGTGGTTAATAATGATGTTGATGCTGGTTGTGATGATGAAGACCAAAAAGATGATTACCCTTGTAACTACACGATTTAGTTTATTCACTCCATTTTGCTACCATATTTTGAAATGCAGAACTTAACTCTTATCTTGCAAAACCTTTAAAAATCAAAGTCGTAAAGTCTCAACAAAATTACAAACTTCAGAATTTGTTGAAGCAATGGTCGTTTTCAGATTCTACTTGTAAAGGGAAACAAAACGAATGGTCATTTGGTAGGTATTCAAGCAGTGGTTTTAAGGTTAGAACATTAACTGTTTAATTTTTTGTTGAAACCATTGTTAGCAGGATAACACTACAAAACTTGCTTTAATATGCCAAAACTTGTAATAAACAATCATAGTTGTGTAATAAATTAATAGTTTATGTAATAATTTGAAAGCTCAAATTTTTGATTAATGCTGCTTTCTAGAAACCCGATGGTGCACCAGTGTAATTACCTTCATTAACCTCTTAAAACTCTTGAACGTTTTGGATTTTAATTCTGAAGTTTCATTTCTATTTGACACCATGTTTAACACGATGTTACATTGATTAATATCTCTAACAAAGGGTTTGTATAAATTATGTATATGAAAAAATATTTACAACCCTCATAATACTTGCACTATTAGTTTTTGTCTGAGCTAGGTTGGAGGCTGCCGTGAAAAAATACAACTCCACTTATAAGCCTGGTTCACAGTAAGCATAAGCATAAGCACAGGAGAATAAACATTAATTTTCCTTTCTCTTGCGCTTGTGCATGTGCTTATGTTTATATTGTTTTTTCCACCAGTGTGAGCAAGCCATCTGAGAGCCAAGCATAAGCATATTGTCAGCAGTCCACTTTGCGCATACATACATATTTTTCCATTTTCTTGTGCTTACTTCACATGTGTGAACATCAGTTCCTTATAATGTTCTTGTGCTTGTACATGCTTATCTCGATAGTGCGAACCAGGCTTCTCGCCATTGTGCTACATAATTTGTTTACTGGTTAATACTTGTTTATAATCGTATGATAATTTCGATAGTTTTATGATAATTATGAAAAGATCTAACTTGGGCCTGACTTTTTGCATGATGACACAATTATCATAAAAATTTTATGATTGTTCATGATCAGAGGACCCGATGCTGTTTCCGTAAACCTCCAAACTAAACTGTCAGTGCCTCCGTCCAATCCAGAACTGTTAATAAAGTTTTCTTCCCACTCTGTTCCTTGCCTTAAGTGCACTCTAGTCTTCCTCCTACTCTCTCACTTTGCTTTACTCCCGCTCTGCTTCCTTTTTTTCCTGTTCACTCTCCCTTGTGCGAGCTCTGCTCCCTACCCGTCCCCCCTTGTCCATGTATATTGTCTTTTAGTCCATTTTTTGTAAAATTTGATTTCTGCTGCAAAAATGGGCTAAAACTTGCTGGAACTTTTCGAGATCAGCTAGTTTTTGGTCGGTTGTTGCTAAACTCAGGGATGGTAACATTTGGTAAAACTCTTCCTTGTTGTAACAACCCTGTGTATGTCAAATTTGAGGCTTACTGATGTTTAAAATGTGTTCTTGTGGCAATTTTAGATGTTGTTTATGCACTAGGAATTGACGGAAAATGCTCTGGTCACCAATGATCTTTGCAGAATCGCAGATTGTGTGGTCAGTACAGTTACTATAGCTACTATATATACGTACCTCCTATCCCTCCAAACCCTTTACAGAACTGTGCTCCTTCCTGGGACCGATCAGTTATAATCTCTAGAGTTGCTCCTATGGTAACAAAGAGATAAAGAAGCACTGATCAGAATGATGCCTATGTAACAGCAGTTAATACTCAACTACTAAAACTAATTATAAACAAAAATTCTAGAACGTTTCCAACATTCACAGCTAATAATGTAAAATATTGCAGCTACTACTGAAGTAAACTACAATTCTTGAAAAAGTCAAGGAGAGAAGTGATATGCTGAGGAACTCACTTACCGAACGTCTTGTAGTTATTGGCAAGCCATTCCAGTAAAGCCATTTTGTCTACCAGCTCCAGCTCCACTCCAGTCTGTTAAAGCACAAGAGTATAACTTGTAAATATTTCTACTGTAAATAAAACTCAAAAATTTCATTCTAGTAACTACTGTATGAGCTAACTTCCATTTACAGTAGACTTTCATCTACACCTCTGTGATCCTGACAAGAGAATAAATGGGTCTTGGGTCAATGTCCTGACAAAGAAGGCTGTATGATCCGCTCAGTAAAACGTACAATAATAACTATTGGTAAAATTATTACAAAAAATTAGAAATTGAAAGGTGCAAGTTTCTCGGCTAGATACAAAACATAAATTATTGTTCATAATTATAATAGACTTTGAGGACTCTAAAAGTGACAACTGATCACATGACTATAATTTACAGTATCTAAATTAACGAATGTGCTCAGCTGTAGATGTCTAGCACAAGATCAAAACCTTCCCTCTAAGAACTTAAACAGGAACTGATTCTTGTCAAAGAAATAATTATTAAGAGATGGTATTTACTACCATTTTTCTATTGCTGAGAATTATTCACAACCAATATTTTATTGCTGAGAATTAGGCATCAAACAAACTAGTTTTCCATGTGGCTTTTTCAATTTTGATCTTTAGTTTCAGAACATGAGAGAATTGCATTTCTTGGAAAGAGGTTCTTGAAATGACTGTACCTTCTGATTTTTTTTTTTGTTTCACCCATTCCGGGTCATTTCTGGCACAGCATCTGGATGAACCACCTACATACAGTACCAATGATTTGAAAAAACTCTTTGAACCTATTAATTTTAAGGACTCTATCAAAAGCTTACCTCACTATCAATAAAGTGTGTTTTATCTTTTTCTTGTTCAGGATTCAGATGAAGTACTTTGTCCTCTGACGGTTTAAAGCAAAACCATTAGTCCTACACAAAGTAATAATACAGTGCATTTAAATAAACCAATTTAGCAAAAAACTTAAAACTAAGTTCATTCCCATTTAAGATGGCAAGGCATCACTCACAGCTGTAGATTCTATTTACACCACTATCAATGCCATGGTAGGAAAGCACTATTCAAAGGGTCTAGTGCAAAATATGACTACTTTGATGGCCTACTGTCACATCATAACCATTGGGAGAATTTAGCATTTCACAGAAAGTCACTTGCATGTTTATGCACAGTCTGGATCGTTCATTCATACATTTGTCCTTCAAATCTCCCAACTGAGATCCAGGCTGACCCTATAGCTCAGGGCCGAGTTGTTCAAAAGACGATTAGCTTAATCCAGGGTTAATTACCATGACAACCAATAGGTTTTGTTAAGAGTTAATCCTGCGTTAAAGTTAATCAGCCGTCGAAACAACCGGCCCCAGGTGGTTATCTAGAGTGATGTTGATCTGTGTTCATCGCTCATTGGTTAGAGTTCAACTGTGGCCAGAAGAAGTGGGACAAAGGGTTGTTGTTATTGCTATAGATCAGCAAGCTTGGGTTTTTTTCCAATTTCCAATGGTGAGGAATTATTGGAACAGGCCTGGAGATTTCAGAAATTGTCGAATACCAGTTTTCGGTTCTGTGCATTTGATTCATGGGAAACTGTCGGAAACCACTTTTTGGTTCTGTAAATTTTGATCATGGGAAGCTTTCTTTTTCTACAAAGAAGACTATAAAAAAGCAGGGTTTGAATTTTATAATGAATGTATTTCTGGTAAGCAAACATTTCGCATGCATCTATGACAAAATGTAAAATACATTTTGCACCCGCAGATTGCACTTCTTTGAATCTTTGAGGGTTCTAAACAACAATTAAATTTATAGGAAACAAAACAACAGTTTATAGCCATTTTTACAATTTTTTTCAACTGATTCTGTTCATATATCGCCATTGGAAACCACTTTTCGGTTCTGTCATTTTGCCAGCACGTAATGGGAAACGACCATTTCCGTGAAATCTTCAGGCCTGTGGAAGCTGTATAAATTCTGTTTATTTATAAGTTATTATTTGTGGTTGTATGACAACACTATTTTGACATATAATTTTTTGATCAACAAAATGTATTATTTTGTATTTGGCAGCATTACCATACCATCTGTTGAGTGGTTCTTCAATACGAATCTCATAATATCAAGATTTTCCCAGACTATCAAGATGTCGACTGAACCCATTTCAAGTGCCTATAAGAGAACAAATAAAATAAAGCTATTAGAGTCATCAATGACAGAAGTACTAAAAGCTGAAAATTAAAATAAAAAATACAAATTTGTATCACAAACATTCCAATGGTTCTTTCTAACCCCTGAGTTTTGACGCAAGACCTAATCTATTGGCAGTTTCTCCAAACCAACTAGGCCCCATAATTTTTCATAATATACATACAGGGCTTGAAATACCTATCGGGCAGGTGCAGGATGCATTGTCTAGTCAAACATGATTTTGCTCAGTCATAAGCATTTTTGGCTGGACAAATTTAACCCATCTCAACTAGTTGCAATACATTGTTGACTACATTTTGCAAGTTACATGATCTGTAAACCTTTCTGCAACAGCAACTCAAAGAAAACTGGATTTGCAATGAAAATCCGAAGTTTTAATTTCATGACTGACAACTAGAAAATTTTGAAAATGTACAGCAATTAAATATTTCTCAATCCAAAAGTAGATGTATACTTTAAAATCATATTGGTTTTTGTGAACATGGAAAGCTTGAATAATTTCAATCACAATTGTCAGTGTCTCAAAATGGAATTTTCTTTTAAAGTGCCAGTTATTGGACATCATGTCCAACTAACTGGCCTGGCATTACTTCAAGTGCTGATATACTACCCTGTTTCTATAAATAGGCTCTTCGCAGCCAGAGGTCACATGACCACACCTATCGTAAACTAATTAGCTATGACAAAAAAATGATGTTTAGAAACAGAAAGAGCAGGTCAATATTAGTTTTATGACAGGGTTTCAAGTCTTGATGTTAAGTACTTCAAAACAGACAGCAAATATAAAATCAAAGTAATATATGTGAAAAGGGTTAAGCAAGGTTTGGTCCTAAGAAAAATTAATATCCTACTTTCTGCTAGACTCGTCATTTCTTACATATTATTTGAGGTCAAAAGCTGAAAATCTGTCTTTTTACTATAAAATAATTTTGACCTTTTTCTTTCCGTTTCTTGATATCACTTTGTCATTGCTGCTTGATTTAACATGTCAGATGTGGTTGCGTGACCCCTTGCTGCAAAGAGTTTATATTGCCTTTTCATCTCGAGTTACTGTTAATCTTGTTTGGTCAATTCCTATTTCTCATTACAGGTTGTTCTATTTGGTGTTATTTTTTCACGATTTAATGGAGCCAAAACCAATTGTGGAATTGCACACAGTTTGGGTATCCTGCTTATGAACAGTAGCTGATTGTCGTTCTTTTTCAACAACATATACTGTTTGTCTGTAAAAATTTAAATTTACATAAGGAGAAGTTAGGTGTTCATAATCGGCTGAGACTGAAAAAAAATCAAGCAATATCTAGTAAGGTCCACAAGAATGATTGTAGTCACCTTTAAAGTGTCCTCAACACCAAAACAGAATTTTCCAGTATCTTGTGATATTTCATCAAAGTATTTTCCTATGCAACAATAATAGTTTCCAGTTAGTCCACACAGATAAAATCCCCAGTTTAATAAAAACATGCAAGAAACAATAAAAAAGCAAAAAACAAAAACTCTCACCTATTAATTTTTTTTCTTGGATAAATTTAACATTAGCTAAAACCTCAGATGCTAGTTCGATGGCCTACAAGAGAAAGAAACATTTTACCTTAAAACTAACAGGCAAGTACAGTACACATAAACACCAGTCAGTGTAAGGTATGCCACTGTTAGTATATTTTTTGTTAATCAGCAGATAAGTAAAGGAAAAATTCAAACAGTATATTTAACAATGAAAGGTTTGCTTGCCTACAAACACACAAACAGGTTAACCACAAATTTCCAAGCCAAGTTAGATAACAGATCAAAAGAAACAAAAACTTGAATCAAAAGCTCAACCCAAGGTAAGAGTTACTCAGTCTTGAACAACTTTGCCCTGATGTTTAGCCAAGGTTATCTCATATAAATCATTATGATTGTCAACAAAACCTTCCCTTATTAATTCTAGCACCAGTGAATAATAATAACTTAAATTTACAAGTTAATTTGGATTGGTTAAGTAGTTTCTATGGCAATGACAGGGTTAAGTGTTGGATTAAGATTATTTTAGTAAACTTTTAGTTCTTACTTCAGTTTCAAAGCAAATGAAGTAGTTCAAATAATTAACACTTATATCCTGCTTCAACTGAGTTGGATATAAGCAGAATATCAAGGGAAGATATTTAGTGGGTAACAACTGAAGACAGACCAAGAATAAAAACAGGGGAGAGACTGAGGGGTTCTTCAAAAAATTTGCACTTTAACTTCTTAAAATATGAACTTAAGAACCATGCTGTACCTGGTTGAAACCATTTTCTCCCCCATATGACACGTCAACAAGCTTCAAGACTTTGGCTTGTAATCTCTAAAAATTAACACCACATAAAAAAAATTCTATTAACAAAACAGTCACACAAAAAGTATGCTCTACAAAACTAATGATTTCACATGAACACTCACTAAAGGCAAGTCCTGATAAAATCAAATTAATTCCATTTTAACTGTATATATGTATAATTTTATGTACTGTGTGAGCTTGCAAAACACTCTACCCAAACCAAAGTGTCTGACTACATGGGTGCAGTCCAAGCCTTTAAGCAGAGGGTGAAGAAACTCATGCCTGTACAAGCACAAAGACTAGCACAGGTCAATCTAGACAGCTCTAAAACCACACAACCAAAATCACTTCTTGTAGGTGGGGAACAGCTGTCAGGCTAAAACACAACCATTACTGAGCCAGTGTCAAAACAATAACCAATTAAGGAGAAATACACACATGGACCTGCATAGGAAAACAAACAACAACAGGCAAAGCAAGTTGTTAGGACCATTTCGTGTTCACCAAGTCTAACGATTTATCTGTTTACAGTGAAGGCCAAACACCTACATTAAGGAGGGTGCCTTGTAGTAAATTTCTTCCAAACTGTTAGCCCTAACAATTAAGCACTCTACATATGCATGTGAGAAAAGTGGTTAAGTGGCTGCAAGACAGTCAAACTGTTATTGATCATTTTCCCATGCATGGTCACATATTATTGCTTATCCAATGTTATTCAGATGCTAAACATACTCATTAAATTTAAAAAATTACTTAAAGCTTTAATATCATGATATAACTCTATTAAACATGTTTGTTCAATGATTATGATTATAAGTATGTTTTACTGGCTGTTAAGTGGGTAAGATTTCTGGACAGGTGTAACACAGTAATGAAACCATTATAGTTTGGGCACTCAGACCATTTCAATATAATGGCTGTTGAGCATAATGACTGGTCAATACAATTTTTATTTTTGACTTGCTATAATTTCTCTTTCTTCATGTAATAAAAACAAAAATGATTAACAAACATATTTTTAGATTCCATTCTTTCACCACTGAGGTTCAACCTCATTTCCGTCAGTTAACACAACCTTGTGACTTCTTACACACACTTATAAGCAAAGGTTGAAAATTTCTTTCCTGTGTTTTTGTAGCTACTGCGCTTGCGCTAGTAGCTATATTGTTATCGGGTGCAATGTCCGAGTGTCCACTTTTTTTGGGATTGCTTCGGAGTCGCCTTCAGAAACACAAGGATTTTGGTCGTTGCGCGAGGTATTAGATTTCATTGGACTTTATAGGTTTTTCTCAAGGTAGAAAAAAAACAAAATGATATTTTAAGTGCTTCTTAACTTTGAATCAGGCAGTTCTTATTGTTTTGTCCAAAAAAATCAAATAAGTTTTACCATTGAATTCACCGATGTCTCATTGTGAAATACGATCCCTTTCCGTAAAAATATCGACAGAGGAACGTTTCGCAACGTC
>JAOBAT010009016.1:0-10416 GCA_026413305.1 Hydrozoanthus tunicans | reverse complement strand
GGGGGGGGGGGCATTAGAAAGAGAGGACTTCTTTAGAAATTGTCACTATATTTAGCCAAAGGCAGGAACACATTATGAAGTCCGCTTACCAAACACTTTTAATAGCAACTGAGTAACTCTGCATTCCAAATTTGAAGCTATAGACGGGGGACTTATTGAAACGTTTACCGTATGTATGTGTATTAAAGGTCGAATGTTTCATAAAAGGGTTAGTTTCAAAATTGAACCAAACGCGCGAAAAATGGGGCGTAAGCAACCCCCAGGGGGGTACTCGGAAAATGCATGACGGGGGAGCTTCATATTCCAAAACGTAAGCATATATTCGATTCATACTTACGTGAAACGAAGTTCCGTGTTGTCCAAACAAGAAGTTACCGAGACCAAATGCTGTGAAATCTTTTGTTCGCACTCTTTGAATGACAGTTTCCTTATATTTTGTTTCTTTATTTCTAACTTTGATATCGCCCGTCCTGTTGTAAACATGGTCCAGTAACACATGTTGATGTGCACCTATAACAACTTGAACTCCTAAAGAGTGAAGATGATTGGCTATCCCAATCTGCCGTTGGTTAGGAGTCTGGTGATACTCTCTTCCCCAGTGGATGAACACAATAACAACATCAACATTTTTCTGCAACAGACGTTGGTATACAGTTGAACCCCGGCACGGTAGCTAAATTAAAATGACTTCGAAATATTGGGGTTTCGAGTTACGGGGGTCAAAATTACAGTAACTATAAGAGGCAAATTGGAATTCGAATTACCGAGGGTTCGAGTTATCGGGTTAAACTATAAGCATTGTCTTAGAAGTTCCTGCATGGAACATGTTAGGAACAGTTCTTACAGTTTAACCCCGACAACTCGAACTCTCTGTAATTCGAATTCCGTCCTGCTAACTCGAAGCAAGGCTGATTTTCACATTGAACTTGCCTCACATATTTACTGTAATTTTAACCCCTATAACTCGAATCTCTGATATATCGAAGTCATTTCGATTTCACCTGGCTTTTCGAGTTACCGGGGTTCAACTGTAGTAAAATTAGCATAGGAAGCCGGCCGTTTATTATTTTATAAGGACCGAAACAGAACAAATCAAAAGAAAATGCTCGTACTAAACAAGATAGCTGAAATTACTTGCCGGGAAAGGAAGAAATTCTCGTTATTTTATTTAGAGCATTCTGTTACCAAAAAAAGGTTTATTCAGATATTTTAAAAGCACTCTTTAGAAAATAATGTTGTGTAATAGTGCAGTTTGTTTTCCTAATTCCGGGGGATAGTGGGGTCTGGGGGTCGGATATACTGGCATCCCGCTCACATAAGAAAAAGTAACGCGCAACCAAAAGCCTCTCCTTCCAGGTGTAGTGATCGCCGCGTGGCTTCTGTCATTGCATTGGCCTCTCCTACATTTCTGTGCCCATAGCAACACCTTCACGTGGTGCCCCCCGTTTCAACAAAGTTGCTGTGTCTTAGCGCGACCGAGTCCCCGGCGGTATATCTGGGTCGGGCAGGTAAAGCTCACTAACCCTGGAAGGCGATTTACCTAGGAAGTTACACATCCGAAATCAAGCAAAGACTGTTTCACCTGATTGGGCGTAAGAAGCCAAAATTATGACTCAACGGTTAAGAAGGTTGTTCAGCAACGTATTGTGGAGTGCGAAGGGCATGTTTTGAGCACGGAAGAAAACCTGCCCATCCACTGCAGCCAAGGAAGTCTTCAGACGGAACGACCCCTCGTGCCACTGGATCCAGACTTCTGAGGCCGAGAGAGTGGGTTTGCCCCAGTGCAACGGCTCACCGACTATAATATCCTTCATGCACAGGTCACATTGCGCACTTTCATCATCCCACCCCACACCAAGTCACATCTCACAGGTCACCCCGCAATTCATCATTCATCCATCATCATTCAAGCAATATCTCACGGTCACCCCACAATTCATCATTCATCCCTCATCAAGTCACCAATGATTACTCATCCCAAAAGTCCTGCAGCGATGGGAGAATTGCGAAGCAACAGGTGGAGGTGACCACTGGCAGTTGCAGTCACGATCCTGCATGCAGGCGGCCTCTGGACCAGTGGTCGTTCATTTTCTGTACCCAGGGCAGCAGACAAGTCCGGCAGCATCCTAGGCGACTGAGCAGCCCTATTTAGGACAGTACTGCTCACCCTAGTAAGGGAGAGGCCTAGAAAAGGTGGCCTGAAAATTGCCTGCCTTGCATCATCTGGCCAGCTAACCGCGGTTGGCAGATCACCTATACATGTGGTCGAAACCAATTGAGAAAGAAAAGACTCACCCTAGGAGTATGGAATATTCGCACACTCATGGACAAGGACGACTCAGCAAGACCTCAAAGGAGAACAGCCCTAGTTGCTAAAGAATTATCCCGCTACAACATTGACATCGCAGCCCTAAGTGAAACTCGGCTTGCACATTAAGGCTCCCTCACAGAACCAACCAGTGGCTACACCTTCTTTTGGAAAGGAAAGACTCAAAGTGAGGACAAGATACACGGGGTTGGCCTAGCAATCAAAACAAGTCTGATGAAACAACTCCCAACGTTGTCTATTGGTATCAATGAAAGGTTAATGAAACTCCGCCTACCCCTCAGTCACAAGCGGCACGCAACAATCATCAGTGCATATGCGCCGACTCTAAAGAGCACAGAAGAGACAATTGAGCAGTTCTATGTCAACCTCAGCACTGTATTGGACTCTGCCCCTGCCAGTGATAAGCTAATACTGCTTGGAGACTTTAACGCCCGAGTTGGCTGTGATCACAATCAGTGGGAAGGAGTACTCGGCAAACACGGCACTGGAAAAATGAACGCTAATGGCCTCCTGTTGCTGAGCAAGTGCACAGAGTACAACCTGGTAATCACTAACACGTTGTTCAGAATGGCAGATAAGTACAAGAATTCTTGGATGCACCCCAGATCTAAACAGTGGCACATGATAGATTTCGTCATTATCCGTCGGCGCGACAATCGTGATGTCCTCATCACCAGAGCTATGCGGGGAGCAGAATGCTGGACAGACCATAGGCTTATCCGCTCCACATTGAATTTCGTCATAGCCCCCCTCCAACCAAGGCGCTCGAAACTTTCCAGAAGAACCTTTAACGTAGCCAAACTTCAGCAGTCTCGATGTCTCGACTCTTTTCAACTCAAGCAGGATGAAAAGCTGGCTACCATTGTTCATCATATGGTGACCCAACACAGAAATGGATTAAGTTCAAAAAGTCAGTGACAGAAACAGCAAAGACAGTTCTTGGCTTAAAGAGACGTAACCACCAGTACTGGTTTTACGAGAACGACAGTGCCATTGAAGAACTGCTTGCCAAGAAGAACAAGGCATTCATGGTGTGGCAAAATGACCCGGGTTCCTCAACGAAGAAGGAGAGATTCAAGTCGTATCAATCTCTGGCCCAAAGGGAAATACGTAGGATGCATGATCAATGGTGGGAGAAGAAAGCCTATGAGATTCAAGCTTTCGCTGACTCAAACAATTCAAAGCAATTCTTTAATTCCATCAAAGCAGTGTATAGCCCTCCCAAATCTCGCTCTACGCCTCCTCTCTCAGCAGACGGGGTCACTCTCATCAAGGACAAGGCCGCTATCAGAGAAAGATGGAAAGAGCACTTCAACGAGCTCCTGAACCGTCCATTCTCAGTTGACCAGTCAGTACTTGACCAGATCCCTCAGAGACCAGTCATTGAAGAACTCGACAACGTTCCCTCCATGGAAGAACTCCAGAAGGCCATAAGACAGATGAGCAGTGGCAAAGCACCGGGTAGGGACGGAATTCCAGCAGAAATATACAAGACACTTAGCAACGAGGCTCTTCAGGTATTCCACAGTGTTCTAATCAGCATCTGGGAAGAGGAGGAAATGCCAGCTGACCTCCGTGATGCTTCAATCGTCTCCCTATTCAAGAACAAAGGTCTAAGAGCACACTGTGGGAACCATAGAGGCATACCCCTTCTCTCCATTGCTGGAAAAGTTCTAGCGCGAATCATGTTGGATAGATTTGTCCCCTCGATTGCAGAAAAGAACCTTCCGGAGTCACAGTGTGGTTTCCGCCGAAATCGAAGTACTGTTGATATGGTCTTTGCAGTCAGACAGATCCAGGAGAAGTGCATTGAGCAGAACATAAACCTCTATGCGGTCTTTATAAACCTCACTAAAGCTTTTGACACTGTCAACCGCGAGGCACTATGGGTCATTCTCCGAAAACTCGGCTGTCCGGCAAAATTCTCCAAGCTCATCCAACTATTCCATGACAACATGACAGGAGAAGTGTTGACGGATGGCGAACCCTCGGAGAGATTCGGCATCACGAATGGCGTGAAACAAGGCTGCGTGCTCGCGCCAGTGCTTTTCAACATGTTCTTTACCCAGTTGTTACTCCACGCTATTAAAGACCTGGAATTTGGTATTTACATCAGATACCGCTTGGACGGATCACTGTTTGATCTGAGACGCCTCACAGCGAGAACGAAGACACTGGAGAGACTCCTAATTGAGACACTCTTCGCTGATGATTGTGCCTTGATGGCCCACAAGGAAAACCACCTGCAAGTAATTACTAATTACTAAGTTCTCAAAAGCTGCAAAGTTGTTCTGCCTGACAATCAGCCTCAGCAAAACCGACGTTCTCCTTCAGCCCGCGCCTGCAAGCTCCCCTCAGCAACCTTCTATCACCATCGACGGCATGCAACTGAAGAACGTCGAGTCGTTTAGATACCTGGGCAGCATCATCTCCAATGATGGCTCTCTGGATAAAGAAATCACAACCAGGATACAGAAAGCAAACCAGGCACTTGGCAGGCTCCGCACCAAGGTCCTGCAGCACAAAGGCATTCGCCTTGCTACTAAGCTCAAAGTTTACAATGCTGCAGTTATTCCATCATTGCTCTATGGCTGCGAAACCTGGACTCTGTACCGCAGACACGTTAAACAGCTGGAACAGTTCCACACAAGAGCACTATGCGGATACGGTGGTAGGACCGGGTCACAAATCAAGAAGTTCTTGACAAAGCCAATTCTACCAGCATCGAAGCCAAAGTCCTTCAAACACAACTACGCTGGACTGGCCATGTGATTTGGATGGATAAAACTCGGATCCCACGCCAGATCTTCTATGGTGAGTTGGTATCGGGCCACCGAAAGCAAGGCCGCCCGAAGAAGAGATACAAGGACAACTTGAAAACCAACCGCAAATAGGCAGGAGTTCATCCCAAGGAACTGGAAGCAGCCGCAGCGGACAGAACCGGTTGGCGAGCGACGATACGAAGCGCTATTGGAAACTTCGAAAACGACCGCCAGCAACGCCTTGCAGCAGCCCGTGAGCGCCGACACAGAGCTGCGTCCTCTGTCCTAATAACAGAGGAGATTCCATGCGAGATTTGTAATCGACTCTGCGTCTCAGCATTTGGGCTTCGTAGCCATATGCGATCACACCGCTGACATCTTTATTTTCCATTCATTTAACTTTTTCTTGTTACATGCACATTTAAGCGCAACGTTTGTCTTCCTCGTCTATCGAGAGACAACCAACACAATTTCCTAATTCCAAATACGAGGGTTTTCAAGTGATAAATATGAACGAGAAGGCGGGATGATTTGCCACCAATGCATTGAAATAATTGACAAGGAAATTGAGTAAGATTTGGTATCAAAGTTACAAGCGTTTTGCATGTCTTCAGTGATCTTGGCCATAGCGATATATTCACTGTAGAGAAAAACAACTCATCAAGTTGAGTTTCAAGAACAGACAACAGACTTCTGACTCCATAAAAGTAGCGTGTGCCTCAAGTGATAGCGGCCTTAAGCAGAGCAAACGGCAAAGTAGAGACAACGGCAGGGAACAATATTGAACACAATAACTAGCACTGCACGTTGGTATGCACCGTGCTAGCTACCTGCATGCCGTCATCTTGGAAATCACAACGTGAAAATTTGAAAACTATACGAATACGAAAATGACAGCAGAAAATGTAGTCAATCTTCAATTACCTTTAAGAAATATTTTTCTATTCACAAAGCGTAACTCGAAAAATAGAAAGCAAACTAGCCATATTTAATAGGCCTTATACATGATTACGTCCACCAACGAACACCCCCAATTTCGCTTTCGCATCACGGAAGTGTGAATATTTTCATAAATCAAATCTCAAAGCGTCCACAAATGAAAAGAATTCGTTCGTGAACACGGTTGACACGTGCACAATGCTCACATCTACTTCTTGAATACGAGGCTTGGGGAAGTTTGACGTCAGCATGCATTAGGCCTATTGATACGCGCCCACGATTTTTACATATTGTAATTTAACATACCTTAAGAGAGCGTACATCTCTTGTAGCGGTTTCGTTGGTGTACACCGCTGGCCCAAGTTTGTAGTATTGCCTCTGGTCCAGGCAGCCGGCCACTGGACGTGTGATGTTTAAAAAGTACACATCGCAGTAACCAAGAAACCCAAGTTTGATTCCTTTCTTCTCAACAATCAGTGGTTCCTCAAAAAAAATAAAGAAAGCAGATATTTTAACCCCGTCTGACCCGAGCTTTTTATGCTTGTCAAAAGGTGCCTCCCATCCATCATAACTATTTTTGTCGGGCGTATAATGCATGAGGAAACTTGGCAAATACCTATCGATGGGGCTTTGGTACATCAATTGGCTGTGACGTCATGATGACGCCAAAGTATGTGGTGTTTCGGTATTTAACTTGTTTTCTTATGGTAAAACGTCCTTTTTTCAAGTAAAGAGGTGCAAATTAAGCTTAATTACATTTTCGAAGCGTTAAACTTGCACTATAAGACTATAATACAGAAGGTGTTATATAAAGGAACTTATAACGTGCAAATGAAGTCTCAGAACATTGGTTTGTTCAGTTTTAGTGCAGTTTAATTCTGCATGGAAACAAATCAGTTTCCAATCTAAGCGTCTATAAAAGGCTTTCAAAACAACAGAACGTAGTTAAGGTCAAGTTCCCATATCGGTGACGTCATAGCTTAATTGGTCTCGTGGATATCACCTGCCTTTTAATCTATTATGCCGGGGGCACACTAGGCGAATTTATACGTCGATCGCAGCGATTGGCGAAAAGCGCTTAAATTCGTTTAAGCCGGGGACACACTAGGTAATTTTAGACGCCGATTGCAGCGAATTTGATCAGAAGTCGCTTGCGGTTTTCGCCGGCGATGCGTGTGCATTGGGGGCACATATCAAGTCGTGTCCGGCATATTAAAAAAGCTATATGGTAAATTATTTAAGTTGGATTGGTTTATTGCATTGGTAATTTCGCTGCGATGAGCATAAAAATTCGAAGAAAGTAGCACAAACAGCGAATCTCTGCGAACGGTGGAGTGAAATGCTAGAAATTGGCTATTTTATAAGTCAGTCGCTGCCGATCAGCGAAATTAATTTGCTACCGCAGGTTGACGCAATGGGTGACACACTAAACTACTACGCAGCGATAGGCATATGAAATCGCCAAGTGCGCCCCCGGCTTTAGAAGGCGGTGTGATATACAGTAAAAGAGGAATGTTGTTTCTTACTGTAAAACTCAACAGCAATAATCTTATTGCCATAACTACGATTATTTTACAATATAATATCTGATCATAACAATCAAATAAGTTTCCAACTAGATTGCTATTGCCTAAGTCTAAGCTAAACTAGAGTAACGTAAGTTTACATGTGTTCCGCCCCGGCCCACTCCCTCGGCCCCTTGGGCCAACCAAATAGTAGTGACGTCATGGCTCACCTGTGGCGCGTTATACGGACCGGAATTAACACCAAAACTCAGTATCCCGAGTCTTTTCAGACGGCTAACAGTTAGGTTAATGGGTTTCTCTCCGTAGTCGTTCATATGGTTGTTAGCAAGGGTCATAACATCAAATCTTGCAAACCTTTAAAAGGAAAAGAAGAACATTCTTCTCAATCTTAAAAGAAACGTTCAGCTCACTCAAGCTCAAGAGTTTGAATAACATCAAGGTTTATAAGGTTGGTTTTGCCTGCCAGCTTTACATTTCACTCTCAGACAACCTAATTTTCATAACTTCTTGCATGGCCGAGTTGTTCAAAGTTTCGGTTAGCAACAATCCTATGTTAGAATTTAACAAAAACTAATGGTTGTAAAAGCTGTGGCTCAAAAGCTAGCGCTTATCTCCAGTTTTCGTAGTGTTAAGCGGATGAGAGTCTTTAACTCCCCCTGGACAGGACGCTAATCTACCACAGGTTAGCCCCCAGCAAAAACAACTATTGATTTAGATAAATTTTCATTGACTTAGTTCGTTTTTGAAAACAATGAAACGATATTGTCTTAAAAAACTTGCACGTGGGTGCTGGATACACCAATTGGAGGAACAAATAAAAAGCAGCAAAGAAATTGATTATTCTATGTGCTTAGCCTGGTTTGACAAAGCTTCTGGCTGAGCAACTATCTATCGCCATTATTGTTCTTTTAGCCCTTTCAATGCTAACATGCATGGGCGGCAAAAAACATTGTTATCTAAGCTAAGCTAAGCTTATCTCCGGTTTCCATAGTATTAAGCGGATGAGAGCCTTTGACTCCTTCTGGACAGGACACTAATCTATCGCAGATTAGCCCCAAGCAGAACTGGTACTCATTTATACAGCTGAGTCGACTGGAACAAACTCGGATAAAGTGTCTTGCCCAAGGACACAACACAGTGGTCTGACCGGGGCTCGAACTCGCGACCCTAGGATTACGAGTCGAACGCGCTAACCGCTCGGCCACTGCGCCGCCGATTAACCCTAGACTAGCGCTAATCGTCTTTTGGACACCGAATCCCCCAAAATCCAGTGATCCACTAGAAACTTGCGCTTTCGGCGCTGGTTTGATTCGTCTTCTCGTTCGATCGCACCCTCCCGCAAAAAAATCTTGAATACGTCGGTTCTTCTACTGGGAAGTCCGTATTACCGAGAAACAATCACAAACCTTAACGCAACGGCGCTTTTTGGTTCGGCAGAAACGAATATCCTCTTAGCACCGGAAAACTTGTCTTTTAATCTGGTTTTTAGAGGAACCAGTGGGGATTCAAGATTACCGACTGCAACATCTGCCTTTTGGAAAATTGAGGCCACCTGAAAGCATGAGAAAACAAACAGCCGGGAGAAATGGAAGTTCTGAACTGAACAGCTGACAAAGGAAAAAACTGAACGACTTTCTAGACAACAACATAATAGGAACTGAGCCCTGAGATCTTTCAAAGTGTGAAAACGATATCTAAACAATTTTTTTCCTCTTGTCGCGCTGATTTTCCGAGAAACTCAAATTTTAAACACGTAACGTGTTGCATTGTACAAGCGGCGCAGAAATAGGGGGTCAGCGGAGAAAGAGTGAGGCAAGACGTCAGATATGGGGAAGCATTGGCTCGAACTGAAAAGATTTATTATTGAGGTTAGGCACATCTTTAATTTCAACTTTCATTCTTGAGTGTGTAAGCGACCTTATGATAACAAAAAGCGCTCGCTTCCCTAGAACCTACGTCACACGTTACCTTCCTTTACCGCTGACAAGTTCACAAGCGCCCCGTTCAACGAGCCTAAACGACCCGAAACACGCACATTCAAACTAGAATTTCTCGGAAAATCAGCGCGACATGAAAAAGTAGGGTCTCCATACTTTTAAGGACTTTGTTTACAAAGGGTTTGTTTTTAGGTTCAGCCAGTTTCCCTTTAAGTATTATTGAAACAAATAGACAAACAAATTAATCAAACAATCGAGTTTAAATGATTAAACTCATTCAAGCCCCTCCCCACACCGCAGCAGCATTTGACTTATGCTACAAGCCCTTCCTCACACGCACCAGAAATGCTTTTAATTTATGCTATATACAAGTCCCTCCTCTAACCAAAGTAGCTTTCGATTTCGGCTGCGAGCTTTTTTACACCAGATTCTTTTTAAACTGTTCAGCGGAGACCCTCACCTTGGCAAGAGTGTCGTTGTATGTGTGGTAATGATGGCGGGTGAAGTACCGAGGGGGTCCATCGAAACTGATGTCGCCCACGAACATTACTGACAGCACTTCTAGGTGAGTAGAGAGATGGTTGACTTATTTCTAACATAACTTAGATATGCAAAAGTTTATCAGCTTGGAGAAACACTGTGGAAGAGTTGTTCTTGTTGTCAGAAGTTTTTTCACAGAAGAAAAACCTCTGAGCCCCTAAGGAGAATCGAACCTACGACCATCTGATTACTTGTCAGACACTCTACCAACTGAGCTACAGGAACTCACGTGGTGAACAGGTCTCTTAACTTGGTTCTGTATATGGAAAATGAAGCTAACTGCTATAGGCTCAGTACATCCATATGAGTAGTATAGCATGAGGAGAATTACCCTTATTTTTGCGGATTGTCTGCGGATTGTTTGCATAAGTCATCTCTGCGGG
>JAOBAT010009015.1:0-30919 GCA_026413305.1 Hydrozoanthus tunicans | reverse complement strand
TATTATACCTCCTGCTTTAAGAACGAGGGATTTTCTTGTTATGTTTTGTTTGCTTCACGCGTCGACTCCGCGCGTCGATTCATGAAAAATATTATACCTCCTGCTTTAAGAACGAGGGATTTTCTTGTTATGTTTTGTTTGCTTCACGCGTCGACTCCGCGCGTCGGTTCGCCAAAAATATTATACCTCCTGCTTTAAGAACGAGGGGTTTTCTTGTTATGTTTTGTTTGCTTCACGCGTCGACTCCGCGCGTCGGTTCAGCAAAAATATTATACCTCCGGCCGGCCTGCTTCAAGAACGAGGAATTTTGATGTTATGTTTTGTTTGCTTCACGGGCAGACAGATCACGTCGGTTCGTCAAAAATATTATACCTCCTGCTTTAAGAACGAGGAATCTTCATGTTATGTTTTGTTTGCTTCACGGGCAGACAGATCACGTCGGTTCGTCAAAAATATTGTAACTCCGGCCGGCCTGCTTCAAGAACGAGGAATTTTGATGTTATGTTTTTTTTGCTTCATGGGCAGACAGATCACGTCGGTTCGTCAAAAATATTATACCTCCTGCTTTAAGAACAAGGAATTTTCATGTTATATTTTGTTTGCTTCACGGGCAGACAGATCACGTCGGTTCGTCAAAAATATTATACCTCCTGCTTTAAAACGAGGAATTTTCATATTACATTTTGTTTGCTTCACGGGTCGCCTGGCGATGTCCATTGTTTTGTCAGCTTCGTATAAGTATCTCACGGATCGACTTGAGCAATAGACGATTCGACTAACGGGCTGTTGATCCGTGACGATTCGAGTCGAATCGAGTCGATTCGTCATAATTTCTATACCCCTACTGTTTGCTAATTTATGCACGTCTTCTAAGTGTTTCACGAATCGACTCTTAGCTTAGACGGATCGACTCAAAGGCAGACGGATCGTGTCGATTTGTCAACCGTGCTTAGTTCCGGTAAATACATAATCTTGTACTTCACGAACTGACCTTCTGGTGAGACGGATCGTGAAGTGGGTTAGTCGAATCGACTCAGTTTGGGTGTATTGGACATGTATGGCTAAATGGGGTTCAACGTGGCTAAACGGGATTCAACGTGGCCTAACGGTGTTTAACGTTGCCTAACGGAGTTTACCGTTGCCTAAAGGTATTTACCCGGGGGGGATACTTCGGGGTCAAAAGGGTAGGGGATGACCGTCTGAAAAGTCCCCAAAATACCCAAAAAAATACCAAGGGATAAAAATTTTCCTCTCAAAAAATACAAGATATATATGTAAGAAATATAAGAAGTACCTACCGCGTTTCTTGGCGCTGGCCATAAGGATGGCGGGGTCTGGGTACGAGATCTCAATAACGCCTGCGCATGCTCATGCTCAGGATTTTCGCGCTGTTCTGTCCGTGGTGGTTTGCACATTTATTGTTAGAAGGTTAGAAGCATTGTTATTTGTGTAAATTGATCGATCATTTCTTCCATGAAACCGAATAGTTTGTTGCATGAAATTTTCATGCAGTTATTTGTATGCTTCTGATGAACTGCAGCCGTTAGTGGTGATGTCTCAAAGAGTATTTGAAGTTGTTGACTGTTTAACAAAGATGGCTGTTAGTGACAGGTTAGTTTTGTATTTGTTCGTGTTTTAGATAAAATTAATAAATTTTGTTGTGTTCTGCTTGAAATTGTTTCAAGTAAAGTGCCATCCCTTGTCATTTTCAAGTTTAAAAAATTTCAGAACTAACGAATGCTGGTGAAAATTAATTGGAAAACATCAGGAGAACTGCAGCCACCCATCGACGTCGGTAAAATAAGAAAACAAATCCATGAAATCGTTAACGCCGAGGAAGTTATTCGCGGCACACGTCACAAAATCATTAAACTCGCGTATGAAACCAAATGCAAAAGAAAATTTATCAAGTGTTATAATGATTTCTATTCATAAAGTGTAAAATGTGTTTATTGTATTTGAGGTCAAGGGCAAACAGATCACATCAATTTAAAATTTATCATGGCATTGTTAAATTATTTAGTATTACTAATAAATCTTACTCACCCATACTCAATTATGCATACTGGCTATTTTTATAAAGAAGGAACAATACACTTTGCACCTAAGCTTTGATGAGTTTTTACTAAGTCTTTTTTGAAAAGGTTATAAATAGAGCAAAATCTAATTCCTTGCTAAATAGAAATGCTTAAAATTGGACAAACCAACTAAATTTACAGATTCAGGATTGAAATGCACACTTACATGCAGTATTCGAAGTTTGTCAAATTAAAGAAATGTTGATGCCAAAATAAACATGCAAATACACAGACAAACTGATAACAGAATAAGGCTGCGGGAAAATAATGTTTAAACTCTTTGTAGCTACATATCTAGAGTAAAACACGATAAAAAAAGTCTTCAGGAGTTGGCTATTCCAGTGTTAGGGTTAGGAGTAATGGGTTAGGGTTTGGGAAAGTGATATATATCTCCTATTTCCACATGGTGAAAAGAGTAGACAGACTAAAAGTGGATTGATAAAATAAATATAAAACAAAACTCATCGTTTTCTCTTTTTTGTCTGTTCCCTATTTAAATTATTCATTGACCAAAATCCATACAACATTAATCCATACATCATTAATCAATACAACACAATGTATATACTATGACAAAAGTATGTCTCAATAAGCAACAATAGCTTATTTCCAAGTGAATAGTGTTTTTTGTGCACTTTGATTGGTTCCTTAAACAGTGAATATCCAGGATATTCACTGGTTAGTGATTGAGAAGATCAACATGGCATCATGATTTCCGAAACATGTCAGCAAAGCCAAAATTTTAGAAATAGATGATACAGCTGTTCCCGATGACACAAACAATCCACTTGCAGAGTTTGGTAATAGTGTATAAATCTTAATAATTGTTTGACCTATAAACAACATTTTTACTAGTAAACAAAGTCAAAGTGTCAAAACTGAGTTGCCGGAGCGGCAAGAATGAAGCTGTTTACAATTTTCATGTATGTATAAATACAAAATATACCGAATACAAGATACATAGAAACACACATTATTAGTAAATGCCATTTCAAATTTCACAAGCGTGGAGAAAATTTTCAATAGCGCGTTTGATATGCATGAACATTCAATAGAATCACTGTGCAATCTATAGTACCTTTGAACACAAGCAATAGAGTGAGTTGAATAATCATCTGTTGATATCAGAAAATCAATAGCTTGATGTCAATTTTGTGTTAATGACTAGCAAAAGGTGTACTTAACTGTAATTGTTTTTTTAATCACTTCATTATTATATTTTTACTCTTTCTGATATTTTTAAAATGTCCTTTTATAATAGGAAGCTGATGTGACCAGGGTATTGCATTATTGTTTTGTAAAATATACAAAAAAGGGTTTGTTAAACATACTTATTGAGCCTACCTTTCATTGCTGTCAGTTGCCTTTCCATTTCAGCTAGTTTTTCCTGTAGGTTTTCTTCCCTGCATCATCTTGTTTGTTTACCCCCCTCCCCTCCTCATTATATGGGTATTCTATAATGACAGGAATCATAAAGTACTACACTGATACTCAGTTAATAAACTGTGTTTAGATGTTTCATAAACAATTGATAACAATACACTGCATCTAAGTGTTAATATTCCTCTACTTGTAAAAGGGAAAATGAAAAGCAAAATCTAACATTCGTTTCAAAACAAGACAATGTTCAGCAATAGGTTTAGTACCCAAAACTCTGGCTAAATTGGCTGAAAGGGCTCTTGCATCACCATAACAATTATCCATTGACTCTCTTGTTTTCTTCCTAAACCAGCAATCTTCCAGACATGTCGAGGAGAAGGCCAAAGTTTCCAGTAAAAAGCAACATAAAAATGTAAACATTGTTCTTGAGAGGCCTTTTCTTTATCTTGCACACTTGAGCCCTCGTTCTTTTGCAGCACAGCTGTGACATAGCTTTGTCGTTATTCAGCTCTGTCTGTGAGAACAGTTTTGATCATGTAGATAAGATTTCTTTCAAGATGCTTTGAAAGTCCATTTCATTGTTAAATAATTAAGCAAATGCTTAACAGCATATCAGTTAATGATATTATTAACCTGACATATTATATATACATTAAATTAATGTGTACGTGATGTAAATTGTTTTTTTTTGTGTGATTTTAAACAGCTAAATCATTATTTTTTTGGATTGTGACATATATGTTTTTTGAGCATGAACCAGCGTCATAGTCTAAAGTAGAGCTTCTTAAATTCTTTTTCTCAGGTGCCAAGAACTACCAAATGCCTGAATCAAGGCAAAGACAAAGGTAACCTATGGCACTATTATTGCAGTAAACATTTGTGACTGCATGGGAAAATGTATAATAACGTGCAAAGCGATAGGCTGTTAGGACCGTTTCACGCTCGTTAGGTCTAATGGTTAAACTGTTTGAAGTAAAGGCAGAGTGTTAACGGTTTGACCCTTTGTGAATTATTCACGAAATAATTGACAAGAAAGTTGAGTGTTAGCATGAGCGTTTTATCTAACAGCCTCAAGGTTTGATCAAACGGCTTTCAGATCCTTTATTCCAGGCATTTATTGTTATCTTTATGGACAAGAACTACAATGTTTCAAGGGTAAAGATAACCAGACTAGTGTCACTTGAGGAGGTGGCTGACAATAAAAACTGTTATTCCTAATTAAAACCTATTTCTCAGATCATAATATCATTTTTATACTTTTTTGCAAATCAAGAGTCAGCACATTTCGTGTATGGCTTCCCATGTAGAAGATTTCAGATCCCTTTATATCATCTTGTGTATTGAAAGTCATATATACAATCATCAAATCAATTGAAAGAAACTGTACTCCAGCAAAATCCATGCAGCTTTTTTGAATGCTTTGCGCTGCATCACGCTTCAGTAAATCCCCAATAGAAATGTCCGACAGTTTCACTACGAATCCGAGTGATAAATACACGGCTTTAGAAATGCTTTCTTTTGTTTCAGTGTTTGAACTTGTGAGAAAAAAATACAGCCTCTAAAGATCAAAGAAAACTGAGGTAATTAATAATGGAAATCTCGATTTAAAGCATTTTTTACTTTTAAAATAATTAATAGTCAGATTCAAAGTTGGTAAAACGGTGGCTATCAAAAACTTGTTGAGTCAATCGTCTTCTGACTTGTTTTGTCACTTTCCCGTCAGTGTTTCTCAAAACTCCAAACAAAGTCAAACTGCATAGCAGCTTTTTATGAAAACTTGATGCTAGTGTTACAGTACTGCTCGAAAGTATTGACCCATTTGCAGTGTTTTTGCTGTGGTCAAACCACAGACTTGGACTGCAGTTTAGATGCGATATTTTGCACTCGACTGCAAAAAAAAAAACTGTTCAGACGTGGTAGTTTGCGGTCGAAAAAATCGCGGTAAGATAGACCGCGGTCGTGATTGAATAGAGTGTTAACTCCAATGTTTTGAAGTTTAAGTTATCCATAAAAGAAACACAACGCTCTGACGATTTCCATGTGATACTGTTAACATGTTAAAATCCATCAGAAGTCGGTTCTAAATGCTTCTGTTACTACCAGAAGAAATAAAAAGTAATTTCTGGAACAGTGCTTAATATAATTTAAACTGTTTGAGAAATAAACTTAAATTGAACTCATAATGAAAGGAGTGTCTAAATTCTATAAACGATTGCCACTAGATCTTTTCACACCGAACTTTTGAAACAATCAAAGTGTTTGTCTGATATTTTTTTGTTGAGATTATTTTTAATGCTGAATTGAAAGAGTGAAGTGCTAGAAGAAATCAAGGTGCTTAGGATTCCTTCTAGCAGAACACAAGCTTTTGCAAAATGTAGTGGCAAGTTTGAATTAATTAGTTCAGTTGAGATTCGTTTATTAAGATCAAGAGTTTGAATTCAAGATGTTTTTCTTCTGATAGATAGCTCGTGTTCCGCAAACCTTTCAAGGTTTTCGCACTGAATGATCGTAAGAATGATTTCAAACTTGTTTCCGTGCTAAAAATAGAACAGAAGTGAAATATACAATTTTGAGACAACATTTGACGGTGCATGAACATGTACTTCTACACACAGTAACCAACTATTTTCAGCCCAATGACAAGTCAAAACAGACTGCGTACAGACTCGTGTTATGAAATATCCGTAATTTCAGTGGCATGCAAACGACAAACAACTCAAACTATTTTAGCCCGGTATGGCAATAAGCCTTATTAATAGACCGTGGGTGAGTCCTCGCGTTATGAAATATCTGTAATTTGCAGAGTGTCTTCAATGGCACATGTACGACAAACAACTCAACAAACTTTTTTAGCTTGGTAAGCCGTTGGCTTTGCTAGAATGTCCATTAAGGTATCAGAATGGTTTTATGATGAAAAAAACTTCAATTTTTTTTTATTGACCAAACATATTTTTTAGAGATTTATCTAAGTAACTGTGAAAAAAAGTTCGGAAAACGAGCTTTGGTTTTCAAGTTATGGAGAATAATAAATTTTGCCTTGAAATTGCAATAGTTACTTTGGTTTCCGGAGTACTTGAAGCCTGCTGATATTTCCTTTCACACATTTGCCGCGGATTGAAGTGTTGACATGTGCATGTGACACGTCATAAAACAAAACAACAAGAATTCATTATCGTTAGGAGAGTCAGGGAGTTCGCTTGTAAAGTTTTGTTCAGATATTAAATTTTTATAATAAGTGTGTATATTATATTGTCTTGTGTCTTCGTTAGAGTAAATATATTTAAATGTCGAGCAAGTGGCAAAAAATAGCCCATGGTCCGAGAAATCGAGGAAAAAGAAAAAGAAAACGCCGAAAAGATGGAGCAGTGAAGACAAGCACAGACTCCAAGTTTTGAATCATGGCTCCTGGTATAAGCAAGACGAGCAGTGGCCAGAGTATTTTACTACGTACTCGGAATCCTCAGATACAGAGAAGTGTGAAGGTGCCAGTGCTAAGGAAATCGAGGAAGATACGGCAACCATCAAAGAAATGATTAACAATGATGTCGATTTCGAGTTTGAAAAGCCAAATCGCCTCATGTTACTGATGCTGTCAAACTCGAAGGTGGCCGTTGGCTGTACTTGTCTCCAGTGCAGTAATGAAACTGCCTCTGTCGTATCTAGTAGAAGCGAAATATAACGATTCTTGCAAAATTTTAGCGATCACATCGAAAACCAGGGCTTACACTTTGTAGAAAATCCTAAACACAATGCCATTCAAATTTTAACAGTTGAAAGCTTTGCGGTTTATACTGATATTTTCATGTCATTTTCACTCACCCGCAAGTAGCCATGGCATTAACCAGACGACCATTTAAAATCTCAAAATTTACTTGTTCTTCCTCTTTTTTATTGCTTCTTCTCGACTTGGAAGATTTTTTAGAGCTCATTGTTTAAGATTGTTCAATCGCGGGAAAAACAATGCAGATTGTCTAAGGCCTGCTTCAAACACCATATTTTAACCTTATTGAATTAAATTGATTTTGATCCAGAGCTAATTGAACCGGTTATTCAAACACCGAATTTATTTCCAACGAATTGAATTTCTACCATATTATCCGGTAGGTGGAAGCGAATTTAATTCATTACCGAATTTAATTCGGTGCGCTGCTTCAAACACCGTATTTTCACCGAATTTAATTTGTGAATTTAATTCGATACGGTTAAAATACGGTGTTTGAAGCAGGCCTAAAATTGTTCTGGGTTTTTGCATTCACAGTAAGTTGACAAGGTGATAAAATTAAGTAGGGTTTCATGTTTCTGCCGCTTGATACGATTGGGCAACCCTGTAATTGTTTCAGTTATCCAATTAGTCTTGTTTACACAGTTCTTGTTACGCTTTTTCTTGTAGTTTAAAAAATGCATAACCATGCTACTTTGCACAAAGATAGCCAGTAGTTTGGAATGAAAAACGGTACCAGCGATTTGCGATATTTTGCCTCGGTTTGAAGTTAATTGATTTTTACTGAACTTTTTTTTTTAAGAAGGCACGTAAACTTTGAAATGCGATAAAAAATAATGAAGCGTAATCATAAATAGCCCAGTATCGTTTTGGTGGCCACGAGGTGCTAATTGATTCGGTTTGTAGTTGATGTCGTTGCGTTTGATATTTTTTGAGATGGAGTTCTTTGTTTCGAAATGTTTGCCTCTCAAACACAGGCCCGTAACGTAAATAATTTTTTGTCATTTTCAAAGAAAGAATTATTTTTGAATGAAGAAACTATTAAGGTTTCAGAAAATGTATACTTTTAAAGGGGTAAAAAGTATGCTGCACGCGCTATGAAAGAAAAACTTAAAACGTACCTAAAACCATTCTGATACCTTAATCACAGGTTGAAATAGACCGCGAGTGAGTCCTTAAGTTATGAAAAATCTATAATTTAAGAAAGGAGAGTTTTAAATAAGGCATAGAGAAACAGACATAGAAACAGAACTACGTAGTTTTTAGGTTGGCTTTCTTTGCTACAAATGTATAATGCCAAAAAAGCGAGACAATTATTTTGATCGATCAATATAAAGTTAATGTATGTATGTAATTGGAAGTATATAAATCGACTATTTGAACTATACGGTATAATTTTTTCTACTACAATCGTATAAATCCAGAAAAGGCAACAAGAATGATTAATCTATTATTATGAACATGGAAAATTTCGAAAACAGAACTGTAGTTGACGTTGCTTTTATCACTAAAATATGTTGTACATTGTGATTAGACCCAACTGTAGCCTATTGTTCGGCTAACTCCTCAGAGATTATCACCAATAAAGAGGTAAACAAAGCCACAACAATACGAATTAGCCACTATTGTTTGTAACTGCATTTTTTTTTAACGCGGTCTTCGGTTGCTTTTGTCCAAATCGTGTTTGCAGTTTTTGGTCGACCACGGTGGTACCACAAAAAAACAAAATGGCGGCAGACGCAGTTTGAGGGCGTCCATAAAAAATTCATGAGCAATGCTTGTGAGCATCACTAAACTTAAGTAGGTTCAAGTTTCGATTTGCAGTATTCGAACATTTTAAATCGCAATCATGCTTAGCCTTAATTTTTAGCTAGGATACAACAATTTATAACTCAAGTCAGTTACAATAAGACATTTAGTTAGATTTTACTGTTTTGAGAAGTTAATATAGTTGTGCATGAGTTACGAGTTCTGTTGTGAAAACAATAATTAAGTATGTGCGATCGCTCCACTTGAGCGGCTGTGGGTGTGTCGCTGAAAGGAAAAAGGTGCAGCTGTTTTCACAAGCTTTACAAAACTTCTTTTAGTATAATTATATTTTTAGAACAAGAAGCCTGTTAGATAAAGATTTGTGAGAGTTTGTTTAGTGCAACATGATTACAAGTTTCCTCCTAAGACTTGGCGTGTGAAAAAAGATTTTTGTATGGCGCTAAAAATGGTTATAACATAGTAAGTAGTAATTTAAAAAACCTCGATCGCTTGAAAACCAAACTAAGCTTTCGGCAAGAAATTGTCCTTCGCGTTTGGGAAGAGATTACACATGTACACTAGTTACACAGTTTATCGATTGTTTGAAACAACCTTTGAGCCAAGTTAAATTGATGAGTTTTGTTTTACTGTACTTCTTATGAAGTGTCTTAAACAGAGGTAGGAGTGTCTTATTAAAGTCTCCAGCTATAATAATTGCCCTGTGGGGGTATTCTGATTCGACCTTTTCAAAAGATGTTATTAGGTAGTCTTTCATGGTGGAGTCATTGGCATCGGGCGATTGATAGACAACTCCAATGATGATATTAGAAAAAACACTTGACAACTGTTTTGGTTTCAACTCTGCCCATAAAACTTCATGATTAGTGTGATAGAGCTTGGACAAAACTTCGCACTTGATAGATTCTTTATGTACATGCATATGCCCCCATGCTGACCATTAACTTGGTCATGCCTTCTTCATGTTCATTGAATTTGATGATCCTAAAATGCCTTCTCTTTTAAAAATTAAAAACATCTCATTCAGATGGCTTTTTTTTTATTCAAGTGTGTATATCATGAAGACTCGGCTTAGTCTTAGATTTATCTTGTTATTGACAGAGTTTGAGCTCTTTAAAGTTAAATTAGTTTTGTATTGCCTGTAGATTTTTTTCTTTCTGTTCTTTATGATTGTGTCTTACACATATACATTGTAATGGTGGTACTTTGTTAATAATTGTTAGAACTATGTTTTCTTGGTGTACACATGAAAGAATGTAATAGGAACATACCATAAAATCCCACTTTAAAAACCCCCCTCTCCTGGTTTTAAATCCCCCAGATATAAGCCCATCCATTTGCCAACAAATATCTTATTCTGGATATATGCCCCTCATTTGATTTGACTTTCATTCTGTTGCACTCCAGTTGTATAACTCTGTTATATTGATGTTTTTTAAACAAATTTCCTGCTTATTGTGACACATAAGTTACATTTTAACTCACTGTAACAAAACATCTTTTGTTCTACTTGTAAGCTCCCCTGAATATAACCCCCATTTATAAGCCCATCCAAAACCCCATTTAAAGTTACATGGGCTTTAAAGCGGGTTTAAAGGTTTTTTCATAATAATTGTTCAAATGTAAGATTAGTAATCTTTGTAATAATTATTTTATTTGCATGTGTACACTGGTCGGTAGATATATCAGTCAGTATGAATGATTCAACAAATTTCTACTTGTACGCTGATTCAACAAATTTCTAGTTGTCTGGGTACAACAAATTTCTAGTTGTCCAAGTACTGTACATGTGGGATCGCGGGAGCGATCAACTTGAAATAATTTATATGCATGTGTACACTTGGATGGTAAATATATCAGTCAGCATGAATGATTCAACAAGTTTCTAGTTGTCTGCTGCTTTAACGATTGATGCAAATCATTCCAGAAAAATCCTAGGTGACTTGTTTTGGAGCTTTACTTTTAGTGTTAATTAATTATAATTGAATAAACAGAATACATGGTGCTTTAGTAAAAAAAAATTCAAAAAGGAATGGGATGGGGGGCATAGGCCATATACCTATATGTACAGTACTGTCTGCAGAAAAGGGTACATGTGGGATCATGGGCGTGGGACAGCTGGATTGCGGGCACGGGACCAAGAAATTTTCAGTGTGGGTCATTAATGAGCTTTGTTCTAGCAAGACAAACCACAGCCAGAATATCCTTTTAACAATTAATTGTGCTTGACATTGGGAAAACCTTACAAAAAAAGTATCACCAAAACAACCTTGAGCTTTCTGCAGTCAACTATATCCCGTAGAATCGTAGTGTTGTTGCTACTATTCATTTCGTTTTGTTTCAGCCATTCATTTTACAATTTACTCGTCGAGCCAATGCATAGAACACTGCCATTTTGTTTTACTCAATATTAAGCTACTGCCAGATAATTGTGAAAACATACAGTATTAACTAAAGTTTAACTAATCAGAGAAAACATAGCTTAAACAAATTATAAACAGACCTATTACTGACAATCGCATAATGGAACAAGATAATTTATCAAAATCAGAGAACGATTGAGTGAACTGAGATTGTTTGTTTCATCTGAGGAAACAAAACATTGTCAACAAATCCAATTATTTGATCAAGAAATGTGGCTGATCTTGTATGAGAAAATGTTTTGGTTTTATTTCAAGTTGATATTGTGTTATGACTAGTATGATTGAGGTTGAAATAATGCCTGTATTATAATTGTTTATACAAGATGAGATGCGTTTCTTCTTCACTTCACCTTGTCTTCTCAGAGTGATGTAGTTATTGCAATGTATTTGAAACTGTTAGATTGACATGGCTTTTGAAACTGGTTGAACTTGAAAGGAGTTTGAGTTGAAGCTGTTTTTGTCGAAGGTTTAGCTGGATGCTTACAAGTCAAACCTGTGAGACAAAAATCAAAACTATCCAGATTCTGTTTGTCGTCACACCACCTCCCCAAGGTTGCGCGAAGATATGCATGAAGACATTGGGACAACAACATTTCAAGATTAAACCAATTTCGTGCATTCTTTCGTGTTTTAAATTGAATTTATTCAAATTGCTTGTAAAACAGTTTTCTATTTGGTTTTGCTGGATTATAATTCAGGCTGATGAATCAAATTAGCATGGAAGGAAGTAAAAACCTATCAATAAAGTTTAGGGAATTACAATAGGAGCATCTGAGGCACAAGAATGATGCCAAAAAAATGGTTGAAATGTATATTATACAAAATCTTTACAAAGTGATCCCAAAAGTTATTGAGTGCAAGGGCAGTCTGGTTACTGGTTCTAAAAGACCTTTGTTTATAACAGGGATTTTAGTTACAAGTATATTTTTGAAAAGTTTTTAGCTTAACTAGATTTTGGAAGGATGAGTTTAAAGAATTGCTGGATCGATTCATACTTTGATTTGCCCGGCGATCATAAATGCTTTGACTAAACTCTCGTGAGGGCAGCTAATTTGAAACACAGATCTTCGAGTGTGACTTTGTTTAGAAGATGCTAGCTACTTTCTGGCATTCAAACTTTTTGCAATTGAAATATAACATTTATTCTTGGGGCTAGTCTTAATGTATCTGATGTAAATTGGAATGTTTTAGTGTAAATAAAAGGGAAACACTAACAGAATTTAATTTTTAGGAAAACAAGAGTTAATATTGCGAGCTAGCTCTTTCAACCAATGGCTACAGGAAGTTTTTTTTTGTTTCATGCAAAATTTGACACAAACCTTACATATCACTACCACACAAGATTATTTAAGTCCCCAACAAGCTTACTTTTTTACTCTTTGGGGTAAAACTGTTGTCATCTGTGAACTCAAAATTCGAATAACCAAAGGAAATCTCCATGTCCAGGTATGCTTTTTTATCAAAAAAAGATTGGAATGTAAGTTTTGACTGAGCAGGCCGAGGACTGGTAACCTGTGACATAGCAGCAGTGAATTACATGGTTTTTGTTTAAAAAATTTCATACAGTTTTTATTTCAAACAATTTCAAGGGAGTAATTCATTGATTAAAGTTATAACAATGTGGGTATTGTAGCCAGAACTGAATTTTTTGAGATAAAAAAGATTGTCTCTGCTTCATGCCTTGCGCTACGCCATTAAAGCACGCTTCAAGTCTAAAGAATGTAATAGGAACGGTGAGAAAAGGTTTTATTTTCAAAAATTACTAATGTCATAGGGTTTTACTTTTCATCTGGAACTTAAAAAAATAGGCTTGTAGGGGACTTTAAATGCTGAATTACAGCAAAGTTAAAACAGCTTAAATGTGAAGGTAATGAAAAATTACATGGAAAAACAATTATGCAAAATAAGTCTCAGCAGGCATTATGCATGCAGTCTAACAATTGTCGGTTTTGTGAAACATTTTTGGATTTCAGAACTTTTGTGAGACAGTTTCACGAAAAGTAGAATCGCTTTCTACTTCCGCAACAGTCACAACAATCGAAGTTGCTGTGTAACATCACTTTGTTAAACTTTGTTCATGCTGTTGTTGAGCACAAATTTCAGCTAAAATTTTCATCGTGTAACAGGAGCTGAAATGTTGTATTGGAAAAAATTAAGCTGCTGGAACAAAATTTCCACTGTACATGTAAACACACTTATTTTGGTAACCAAGCAAGAAGAAAATAATGACAGGTTATCTATAATTTCATTTGAATGGAAAGTCACAGCGATACTTGATGTGATGACTATTGTTATTCAAAAAGCTGTCCTGTGCCCTCAGTCCTGCATTTACCCTAGCTTTCCTGCGGACTGTACTGTACTATATTAATTTAGCATTTTTGTTTCTAGGAAGAAACCCACTCTTACTGTAACTGACTTAAATCTCGTTAAGAAAATTAAAACAACAAGGTTTAAATTTAAATTGATATTTCAGGATAAAAAAAAAAATACTTTGACTTTGTATTTCAGGATCCTCTTGTGCCATTATCAAGAGTAAAATATAGATCTATAATGGTGATAAGGGTATGGAGTTAAACAACATTATTTAATTGTTTGTCTGTTGTTTAACCACATACCCAGCTGAGTTACATGTTATCATCATTGTAGATATTTTATTCTTAATAATGGCATCGAGAAGATTCAAACGCTTGTTTAAGTTTAAATCTTGTTGTTTTAATTTCTTATAGCAAAACCATGAGTTACTGATTAAATCTCGTAAGCTAGAAATGTTAAAACTGTGTAAGTGAACATTCTGATAGATTGCTCAAAACATATTTCACTTTTTGGTGATTTAACTCATTATCAAAGGAGTTTGCTCTAGTTTTTTTTATCTGATATACTCTAACTTGTTTTAATTAGCTTCATACAATTGTTTTCTTTCTGTAACTTATGCAGTACAGTACTTGTTGTTGTCAGTAACTGCCACATCTCAAATTAGAACTGAACATAAACCATTGCTTACCATGCTGTTCTCTGCTCAGTTTTTATTGAAATGATAAGTTGTTATTTACAAGAGATTGAACTTCAGTTTTTTCCTAAATTCAATATTTTGATAGGTTGCCTTGAGAGTAAAGCATAACAACTAGATGGAGAAACTTTAGACAATTTTCCAAACAAAGCTACTTGTAGTAAGTAACATTAATATGAGGATCCTTAATATTAATTACTTGGAAATGGAATAAATTATGCAGAAATAATTAATACAGTGATATTTTGCTGCCTTTTAATCTCATTCTGTTGATAATTATTAATAATTTAATGTTAATATAATTCTGTTTTTGCAATTATTTCTGGTGAAACATATTTTATTTTGAGAGTGGTATAAAATAATTTCTAATCAAATGTAATTGTAAGTGATTATCAGGGCAAGACTTGATAGAACATATTTATTCCCTTTCTTATGTAGCATCTTGTTATTCTTGGAGTTTGCTCTAATTTTTCATGTGCTGATACTCTTAATTTGTTTTTAATTATTACCTTAACCCTTTCACTCCTAAGGGTGCCAAATGAAGAGTTTGTAAATTCTCATTAGTTACGTCTATAATATTTCTATGAATAGTTTGGGAGAATTTTAAAGTTATTCATCTACCAGAGTTTTAGACGGATGATCAAATTTCAAATTCTCAACACTGATCAATTTGTTTTCCATTGTTACTGTAAGGAGAATTTAGATGTTGACAAATGCAGTAGGTGTGAAAGGGTTAAACAGGCCCTCTAATATTATGCGATCATGGGTTCCCGCATAATCGACCCAAAATCACATAATGTAGCATAATTCCCAATTTTTTCGCATAATGCCGCATAAATCGTACTACTGACACAACAAGAAACAAAAAATAGCTTACTTTAAAAGATTTTCCTGATTTTTCTTAAATCTTAAACCCTTCTTCAATTTTCTGCCTGTAAAATATGAAACTGTTGGTTCAAATTAATTAACTTCAAACTATGTTTCGTGGCGATTTTCATCACAGATTCGTTTCGTACGATTGTCGTTTGTTTCAAAGAGCCCACACAGGCACAGGTCAGAGTTTTCATGTTATAAATGGGAATTACTTCGGGTAAGCAAAATGTAGTGTATCCGGAGCACATGGCTAAATGCAAATAGCATCAGGAGGTAAGCAAAAGCAACCAACTCCAAGACAACTAAATCGAGTTTTTTAGGTGTTTAAAGCACGCCAAGGCCAAGAGCTAGAAAATGCCGCAAAAAAAAAGCTCGAAAAAAAATTGCAGAAACTTGTGATTTTCTAATAACGGCTTTTGTATACGGCAACAGGCATTTCCAGAAAATGTGGTTGAAGCCTACCTTTTCCTCCTTTATGAGCAAAATCAGTTTTTAATCGGATAAAAAGAGTCCAAAAACTTTATCATGGAGTTTTGCGTTCGAACGTTCTTCGAAACTCTCTTGCAGACCGTTTGATTATCGTGGAAAAGTGCTCAGTAATTGAGAATGCATTTGCACAACCTAAGTATCACTGAAAACCCAACCCGATATCACAATAGCAGACAAGTCTTAAACTGCTGCATATTTACCTTTCTATTGTACTCAAACCCTTGTGCTTGACATATTAAAGTTTCTTAGTAAATGGTTATTAAGACAAAAATTGTACATCAACAATTTCAGTAGTGGTCAAAAGATTAACATCGCATGATTTTCTTTCAGTCCAGGTTTTGTTTTGTCAGAATTTGAGGCAATTAATGGAAAAGAAACAGTTGAGATCCTGGTATAAATTTAATTTTGTTTCTTAAAGTGATCATTTCGTATTCTAAAAACAATATATTACACGAACTTTAGACATCTCAAAAATAATATTAAATTTTGTTGATTAGTGAAACAAAATAAGTGGTTTTAACTTAACACAACAAATAATTGTACTCGACACTTGATCATGTAGAATACCTTGAACATCATCAACATAACTTTTATTTCTCGAGATAAGTTATAGTTATTTTGTTGATAATGTGTAGCAAGAACATTAATCGGCAGGCTGGTTAGTTTGACAAGTGATTCTTCAGAAATTTATTCTTGTTGTTTTCATGCTTCATTTATCACAGTCTAACTTTTGTTTACCCTAGTTTTTTTCGCAAGATTTTCGGTAGTTTATACTAGAACTTTTCTCATTATACATGTTATACGTCACTTACTTAGAAACCGACACCACATGACTACTCGCACGCATATTATACTGTCTCACCTTAAAATTGCCCCTCCCCACACTGGGATCAGAGGATCACAGTGTTTATCAACAAAATCACAAAACGATGAATGTCAATATAGTCAATTGTCTCAGTGTTCCTTTAATTCCTTCAAACTTGGGGGACCAACTTGTGAATTGGTCTCACAACTACTCTTTCACCACATTGCATTCTTGTAACCCGGGTGTGTCCATCTTGTTCTGGATAGGTATTGGTAATCCTTCCCAGTGACCATTTTGTACGAGGTAAATCTGGATCCAAAACGAGAACAAAACCTCCCTCCTTTAAATCCTGTACCACTGGTCTTGTATTTAAGGTAGGCAGGTATTCCCATAACCACCTGCGCCAAGTTCTGGTTATCAGTTCCTGAATCTCGTGTCCGCTTTTTCGAAGATCAAATTTAGTTTCTTCATCAACTTAGGGTGCACAGTTCCCTCCCGTCTGACCATAAAGGAAGTGATTTGGTGTGTGGATTGATGTGTTACTGGATACGGAATAGTTTTCGACTATACACCACCATATAGCCGAGAGAATATTGTAAACACCAGAACACTGATGAAGGTCGAAAGACCGAAGTATTTGTTTTAAAAGTAATAAAGGGATTCAAGGAGTTGCAAGTCTGCGTTCACATTTTATACAAATATCGATTTTTATGACGGAACAAGCAAGCTCGTATCTTCCAAAATCCTCCTTGTCTGACGCTTTGTGGGAAAGCCAGCAATTTTACACTCAAGTCTATCTATATGTATATATATATACATTTAAACTGTAAATTTTACATACTTTAAACAACTAGTGGGGCGGTTATTTCTATTTTTATATACAAATTTATTTGAAAGTTGAAAGTGTTTATTTAAGTGTTGCGTAGTAATGCTTTGTTTCTGTGACGGCATGAAGACACAAGTTCGTTATGTTTATTGAGTGAGGACAAGTCACTAACAAAAACGCAACACTTAAGCAAACACTTTCAACTTTCAAATAAGTTTGTTTTTACAAGGTGTTTGTTAATTCCAATTTCAGCAACACCACCACCACAAACACCACCACAAACATCACCACCACCACCTCCACAAACACCTGGTAAAAACAAAAAGGTATTTGCCGAATTGATTCTGAAGGAAGATTTGGCTCAAAGTGAAGATGAAGCAGAAAAAAGCGACACATAGACTAACATAGACTAACCTAGTCTAACAAAGACTAACCTGTTCTAACACTTAGTCTAACCTAGTCTAACACATAGACTTCTAGCAACATCTTTACTTCGAGCCAGAAAAAGTTTACTAAAATTCATTCTTGATGGAGGTTTGTTGCCCTGCAACTCAATTTTATAGCTTTTTACACGCTTAAATTACCAGAGTTTGGCTTAAGAATACCGGTTTCGTCCTTCGGATCTCTTCAGCTTTTCGCCATGTTTGTTAAGGAATCTTATATCGGTTTGACGGGCGACTCTTTTAAATCTAGATTCAATAACCACACATCTTCTTTCAGGCACAGAAGCAAGATGAACTCCACGGAATTAAGCAAATACATATGGGAACTTAAGGACGCAAATACGGAGTTTTCCCTTAGACGGAGAGCACTAGCTCACGCCTCTGCTTATTCTAATGCAACGAAGCGTTGTAATTTATGCATCATCGAGAAATTCTTTATTATATGCAAACCGAGCTTATGTACCCTGAACAAAAGAAATGAACTAGCAAGTGCTTGCCGTCATTCAAACAAATTCTTACTAAGAAATATGTAAATTTAGCTTTTTTACAAGACCAACGTAGCCGATCTGTTCATAATGCACCTGATGAGAGAGAGCCAACAAGTACTCTCTTGAAACAGCGTTGTAGTGCGTAAATGTGATCGAATCTTTGTTTTTTTTATAACTTTTATATATATATATTTGTGTAAAATGTGGACGCAGACTTGCAACTCTTTGAATCTCTTTATTACTTTTAAAACAAATATTTCGGTCTTTCGACCTTCATCAGTGTTTTGGTGTTTACAACATTCTCTCGGCTATGAAACTCGCTAAGAACGATTACTAGGTTATATACTTACTTAAAAACAAAGGGAAAAAACTGTTGTTAAAAAACTATTATTAAAAAACCGAAAACAAAAATACAATTAGGTGGATAAAAATATACTGGATAAAAATACTTAGTTAGCAACTATTTTAAAATTATTTTGTAAAAAAACTAACAAGACAGCCTATTTGTTATATTTAATTCTATGTTTGAATTGAATTCTTGCCTTTCATTTAATCCATGGGGGAAAAGAGTTGCGCACCCCAAAAAGCTACTCTTGTGAGTAAAATACTCTCTAAAGAATCAATAGCCTAGGTATTTACAATGCGTTCAATTCCAATGAATTCAAAGTCAGTGGCGGAATGTTCTATGCTATTACCACCACCTCACAAGTCTTCTTGTTTGTTAGCATGTTAGACTTGTGGTTTCTAAAACGGACCTTGAATTCAGTGGTTGTTGAACCTACATACTGTAGCGAACATTTTCTACAAGTAGCTAGATAGATGATATTTCTAGATGTACACGAAATATTTTGTTTAATGAAGTATACATAATGACAAGGTAAACAGCACGCTTAATATTATTGTCAAACAAAAACAATTTGCTATAAATTTCATGTAAGTTTTGACGAACGATGTCCAATTTTGTTGCGTACAGTCGTAGCTCCAATCGAAAATTCGAACTTCGCAAGCTTAGGAACTTCCAAATAGAGCGGAGCGTTTAGTTTACAGAACCGGAAGAATCGAAGAAACTGAGAGGAGGGAGTGACATTTGGCGGGGCGTTTTGGTAATTAATTTGTTTGTACAATGTGCATCCGATTGACCTTCGATCCGACCTGGAGTTTTAAACATTACAGTAGAATGTTTGCTGGATTGTTCGTGTTCGTCGGTATCGGAACTATTCTAGAGTCTCTAATACTTTGCTGCTGCTACCGGCCTTTTCGGGTCAGGTAAACAACGTCTTCAGACTTCAGTGCTTACCGTGGTTTTTGTTACGATCACAAGGAAACAACTTGTGTGCGAATGTTCCAATACAAGTCTCAGGTTGCTCCCGTGAAAACAAAATATCCCTCGAAAGTAAGAACGGTATAAAGAAATCCCTGAAATGAATGTAAACAGCTTAAAATTTATAGTTTTACCCTGGAATATTTTTTTTTCTTCCCTCGAACAGTCTAGTAGATGTTCGCGAATGAGCACACAAACAAAACATACCAAAATGTCTCTTCCGGCTCGACTTCTATATATCCGTCTTGCCCATCACAGTATTCTAAATTGTTTGTACAAACGTTAATTATTTTGTTCAGCAGTGCTTTGTTTTCATTCCAGCGTACGCCGGAATCAAACGATCTGTTATATCCGTGCACACAAATAAAAGTTTTGTTTGCCGGTTGGACAAATTTTCAATAAACGTAAGCTTGGCTCCATGGTTCATTGACTGTAAAGCGTCATTGTTTTGTATATTATAAAAATTTGGCTTTTATATTTGGTTCTAATATAGCAAGAAATTGCCATTATTTCTAGAGGAAATTGTTCATTGTGGTCTATAAAATATGCATCAGAGAGCAACATGAAAAGGACAGGCGTGATTAATAATCGCTTCAGTCTAAAGAATGTTTAATAAATGATCCTGATCTTATTCTCGCTTTAAAGACAGGCAAATATGTCTGACAACCAAACTATTAAAGAGTAAAAAATCGGACGACCTAGCTCATAGAGCCCTTCGCCTTTGGCTTTGACTTTTTTTTCGTCACGCAACGAAGTGGAATAGCAAACCGCTGGTCCGAGCCGACTTTTCCATCCAAATGGATAGCGAAACAGGCTCAATTAAGAGCAGCGGTCTTGCTTCAATGGTCGTGAGAGTTTTAAAAACGGAACATGACCAACAGCAACTGACATTAGAACACTGTTGAATTTTGTTTATTTTGATAGTTGATAGCCGTTTTTAAAATTTTAAAATTTTCACCGTTAAGCTCATGGCCGCCTGGGTTGCACGACTGGAGCCAGCTTGTTTTTAGACATTTGCCCGAAAGACATATTGGCCATAGCAAAGTAAGTTATAGACAGTGTGCCGTGTGTTTTTGTTTGAAATGGATGGAAAAGATTATGTATCCGCGACCGAATAAGAATCTTCTAGAAGTGAAAAAGAAGAACTTTGACACTGAATATGAACCAGATAACGATTTCACGAGTTCAATTGTGCAGCAGTTATCGATGTTGCAACAAATCGACATTGTCAGCACGGAATGGCTCGAAGTACATGTGTCCTTGTATGCAACATACAAACAAGTGCACCAAGAAACTGCCACTTAGTAGGAATTGGCTAACAGAAAGAATGAAATAGTTCTTCTTCTTCTTAAATCGAAGAACACAACATAACGAGGAGCGGCGAATAAACATGTGCGCATCACCATCCATGGCTTCAAAAAAGTTTGTCTTGAGAAGAAGTCATTGAAGTTTGCTGCTGACAGCTATCGCACGTCAGGGAAATTCCTAAGAAAGGTATTAACTTTTGCGGCTTCATTTACCGTGCATTTTTGCATCTTGCTTATGGAAAACTAGGGCTAGGGGATTTGTGAGTTTCTCCTCCTGTGTGTGCCAACCACGGGATTCGATCCAAGCCAAGCGTTATAAAATGGCCATGAAGATGGAGATTTTATTCCAATCTTTTTTCTTTATTTTGGGTGGCTATGTTATGAACATTTTAGAAGAAAAGTGGATGAATTCAATAAATTTCAACAAATATAGCTTAAAAACACAATGATAGAAAATACTAAAAAAACAGTTCGATAGATTTAGCAAGTGTGATTTAGAAACAAGCAACAGAAAAGTTTGGAAGTTTTTTCTTTGGACACTTTGTCTTCTGGTTTGAACTATATTTAGCCAGTTCTAAATGAGAAGTTTGTTTTTGTTCAAGAATTCTTTTAACTTTTTGGGTGCCTTTATTAGGTTTGGGCAAGTGGGAGTAGACACTAGGGGTCCTTATTTATTTATTTATGAATGGTGTAACTAGATTTATTAGATACAGAATCGAGAAACAAATGTTAGTTATTCAAGAATGATTTTAACTATTAACAAAAGCAGTGATTTGTGCTGACAAATTTTTGTAACAAAACCTTTTTCGCACTAACTTTATATATCAGCCAAGAGTTCTTAAAGCTATTTTTAATATTATTTTCTTTATCTGTAAAATACTGTTTGCAGCTAATTTAACCGACAACTTAAGGCAAACTTAAAAGTGCTGCTAAATTTATGGCAGATTTCCATTGAAGTAACTGAATTTAAAAAATGTAAATAACTGTAGGAATTCATTTTCTGTAACTTTGTCATAGGGTCACATGCAGTGTGACCTATTCATATTTTATTTGTTTATGTAAAGTAGCCAAACGAACTTTATATGATGCTATTATTGATGTGCTGGTCTTCCTCCCCTTGTCCATGATGCTATCCTTGAACATATGCTTGTTCCTCTGTGTCTTGATGTAGGTGTTAAGTACTGGCATCGACAATATTGGCAGATGTAGTTTCAGAAGCTGTTACAGAAATGGGGAAGCAAATTTACACTAATGAAACCACAGATCTAACAGAAGTAGTTTTAGATAATGTTTAGTTAGTTTAGTTTAGTTATCTGCTGAAACTCCTTAGTAACATTAAAGCTGTTTGTTCTTTTAAAACTAGCAAACGCACATTTGTAGACACTTGCTTTTTTATAGGGGTGTTACAATAATTGAATTTTGGACTAACTGCAAGCAGTTTACCTGGTGCTGTTGGTGGAACAACTGCAATGGACATGCTTTTTCTTGTATTCCATTTTGAGATGGCCTCTTCACAGGGTTGTTTATCTAAGATAGCATTGAGTTCATGGCTTCTGGAGTCATAGCTATAAGTGTGTTTTCTTTTTGTGCCTTTAGAAATGTCCGGTATATTTGTTCAACATAATCTGCAAAAAATAGTCAAAGTAACTTGTGTTAAATGAAGCAAGTGGTAACTGCTTAAAGCTGGGTTCAGAGCCAAGTTGGGTGTCATGCTAACTAATCTATAATATTAACATTTTCAATATACTTGTATTTTTGGTTCATAATTTTTTTTACTAGCTAAATTTGTACTTTAGGGTTAAGTTATAGAAAATTAATAAAATTTTATTTGTTCGTAAAAATGTTAGTCTCATACATACATGAAGAAAATGTAATATAGGATAAAGATTGTATTGTCCTCACCAAAGTTTTGAGCAACCTGCACAGTCGCTTTACTATTTTTAAAATTCAGGTAAATTTTTCTTTACTTCTTGGAAAAGATTGGAATCAAAGTGAATGGTAGCCAAGATGTGTCTGTCATTAATATTTAGTTTGAGAGTAAACTGGAGTTTACAGAAAGAAACACAAGCAAATAAGTTTGTAAATACATTTATAACAAAGGAATTCTAATCATCTAGTAGTAGTAGTAGCAGTAGTAGTAGTAGTAGTAGTAGTAGTTGTTGTTGTTGTAGATTAAAGTAGATGTAGTAATACTATTAGTAGAAAGATTAGTGTGGTACTAGTATAAATTGTTGTTGTGTGGTAGTAAAGGTTCAAAGTATCTCACCTTGTATACATTCCATACATACTTCAAGACTCAAAGCAGTTGATATTGTTGTCATACATAAGTCAACAACAAACTGTGTTTTATTTTATTAATAACATTCCTGACCTACATTACCTGAACAAGTGTAAAATGAATAACCACTGGGGTGGTGCAGCAAAAATGTATAGGCGCAGTACTATGTAGAGTGACCCATGCTATCATGTGTACCGTCACCTGCCATAACAATTTTAGTCTTTTGCTCTTTTATTTCTTTTAGCTTTTGGTTTTGGTAATTTTTCTAGTGAATTAGGATAGTAGGGAAGAACTTAACCTAGCAAAACAAAAACAGTGAAATCATGACAACTGGATATGCCAGCAGCCCATAACCAAAGTGTTTCTTCTTAAATATTCTTAAGATACTTTCAAGTGCTCAGTTCTGTTTAAGTGTAAAAGTACAGAAGAACAAAATAGTTATGGACCTAACAAGAAAGGAAGGGGAAAGCCCCTAAATCTACTCCTGGTTACTTGCCAACAAACTTGTAAGGAAATGAAATTACTTGCCTTGTGGTAGTTAAAGAAGGTGTTTAGGGAAATGCAGCCAGGTCCCATATGTTTAAAAACCTGAAAAACCTTGCTTGCTGATGTACCAGCCACAAGCACTGCAAAACTGACCAGGAAATTACCAGCAGCAATTCTGGTAGAAGGTATGTTTGGCTGACTGGTCCATCCGACTTCTGCCACGGTACCAGTCTGCTTTACTTCAACCAAGGTTTTTTGCTGCTTACACACTGGGCAAAACTGGTAGAGGAGAAGCTGCGAGAGGAAGACAAACTTTGGTTCTGTGCGAAGGCTTTCTTTGTTTGTGTTTACACTGAAACAAAAAAAACAGTCATTATTAACTATGCCTTCATTTCATTCATTTTGAAAGGCAAAATGGAAGTTAATCACATGTTGTGTCATTTTTATCATAAAAATGTAATTTGACTTGTGCATGTATGAGTTTTTAATTTTCATTTCCTAAGCCACAACAGCTAGATTACAACTTCCATGACAGCTCTGAGTTTTTCACTCGTGTTCTCTCTTGACTTGTGCATGAGCACGATGGGTTTTTATTGGGAAGGGGGGAGGGCTAAGTCATTCAGTTCTACATTCACATTTTAAATGTTGTAATTATTGTATTACTGTAATTAATTATTATTGATCATCTTCGGTCTCATTTTCTTTTTACATTGACGTCTTGATCGTCGGAATCTGAAAAGGCACCCTCTTTACTATCTGAATAATTTATTTATCTATCTAATTTCTTCGTCACTATCATAGTCACGAGTATCAGAAGCTAAAAGCTTCCTTTTTTCGCTGCTGCACTGTACGTGGATTGAGCCATCATGTCTTCCAACTTCTCGCAATATGATCGGGAGCTCTTCAGATCTAGAAAGAAGTATAAAGAAATGGGCGTTCTGTTCTTTAATCGATGTAATTCGTTCGAGTAATTCGTTCTGTTCTTTAATCGATGTTTATACCATATGTCCGTACTCATAATCTGGTAATTCATTCATTGTCAATAGCTCTGTGTGTGCTTCAGCTGACGGTATTCCTAAATCATCTGATAGATTATAGTTGCCATTAAAGTCAGCATGTAAATCCTGGTTGCCTTCAGCCTAATCTCGGTTTTCAATACTTTGTGTGTATCGAGCTAGTGCATCGTATATACCTTTGGATCCATTCACTTCTTGTTGTTTTTCATTAAAGTAATAATAATAATAATAATAATGAATCCTTCATTGCACAAGCCACTGAATTAAGGAAAATAATTAATTAATAATAAGTAAAAAAGAACAAAAAAAATCACAAAAAAAGAGGAACAGAGCGAATTTGGAGAGAATGCTGTAAAGTATCAGCGGCAAATCTAGTGGCCTACATCAAAACAAAAAATCAGAACTTAGGAAAATGAAGAGAGGATTCGTTCGAAAGCAGAACCAGGAGGAAACGAGATCATTGAACAACAATTTTCATGTAGACCCGGGCAGTGTCAATGAGCGCTTCAACAAGATCATAAAAAGTGATTCAGAAAACAACAAATCAAGCTACAGGAAGCCACTGGGGAGGGGAGTGAAAAACAGCAGATAATTTTCAAGAACATCACAGAAGCTTGTAGCTACTGGAAAGACCCAGTAATACCACCAGCTCTAACGCTGTGTGGCTAGAAGATGTGCAGCCCGCATTTACTGATCTCAACACAGTCCTCCAATAAGAAAACATTTAACTCGACTGGGTCAAGTGCACTTATGTCATCAAACAGTAACGCAACTGGAGCGCCCCCGGACCAGATCCCATTATGAGCTACTGGTGGAAAAGTGCGGAGCCACTACATAAAAGGATCGCAGCTAGTTTCCATGCAGCCGCGATAGGAGATGAGGAATATCGGAATGGTTCACAAGAGGGAAATTTTGTTTAGTACCAAAGTCGGGTGGATTCTCTAGCCAGAACCAACAGACTATTACATGCCTGAACAATCAGTACAAGCGATTCACCTCATGCCTGCTTTCTCCAAACACCTGAAGGAGCAGGATCTACTAAAAGGAGAACAAAGGGGAGCAAAGTCAAAGTGCAGTGGGACAGCAGACAATCTACTGGTCGACAAAATGGTTTGTTAGGATAGCAGAAACAGCCGGAAGAACTTGTATGTGCCACAGCAGATAAGATCATGCAAAAGTCAGTGACCTCAAAAATACTTAACATACCATGGAGTTTTAAAGTTCTCACTGCGTAGGACTGATGAATTGGTCAAAATTTCGACCAAACTCAATCGTAAAAATATTTGAGCTATATTAATATTATATTATTATAATATTATTAATATTACGGATTATGCTACTAATTTTCAGTAAATGGCTAAAAAGAATTTATGATTAAATTTCGAAAAACTGCAAAGGTCATGAAAAGTAAATTCACTCATAAATTTAATTTGAACTAAATAAACAACAGATGTTCACAATTTTAAAGTGTACGAATGTGTCATATACAATACAAATGAATAATTTCACCTCTGAAGTTTAGTCTGCCACATACGTCTCATCAGGAAAGGGCTGCCCAGCTGCTATCGGGCTTAGAATACTCTTTTTGGTTTATACTCAAGGTGGGAGCTTATATTTCCCAGAGCACAGTGCTGCGTTCATTTGCCGGAGAAAACCACCTTTCCAGTTGTCTTCCTTAAACCTTGACGGCCTGTATCCAACACTGTTCATGACAACCTAAGCTTACATTGATACTGTTGGGTTCAGCTGATTATTGTTAAAATTGTCAATGTAATTTTATTTTAGCATGGGTTTTCCTTCGTTCCAGTTGCGCTTATTTGTAACCGTGTGATAGCCTCGCAATCAGCCAGTTACGGGATACAGCTGATGTCATTCAAGGTGAGAATCATGGCCTTTGATTAAAGTGTCACTGAGTGCCGTGCCTTTCTACTAACCTTGATTAAATCCGGCATGAAATAACCATTTGTCAAAAGGGTGCACTTTACCAAATAGACCCCATCCAGAATGAGTGCCATCCGATGCTACTGGTGTCATCCCCTCCTGGCTTGAGGTCCGCCTCTGAAACCACGAAACAGTGGAATAACTAAGTGTCCGTAAGTTTATTTCCCTCAATCAACGCAGTTAGCCGAAGAATGCATGATTGATTTTGGTTGTCTTCTTGTCCTCTAACTAGTAGGCGTTATTCTAGAAATATATGCAGGGCGTGTGGCCCAACATAAGGTCGTTGCCACATACATCTCAATGTGTTGGCTGTAATGCAGTCAGATTGGCCATTAAAGTGAAGCACATTATCAGGAAAGGGGTGTGCAGCTGCTATCGGGCTTAGATTACTCTTTTTGGTTTATACTCAAGGTGGGAGCTGATATTACCCAGAGCACAGTGCTGCGTTCATTTGCCTGAGAAAACCACCTTTCCAGTTGTCTTCCTAATTCTTGACGGCCTGTATCCAACACTGCTCATGACAACCTTAGCTTGCATTGATACTGTGGGGTCCAGGTGATTAATGTTAAAATTGTCAATGTGCTTTTATTTTAGAATGGGTTTTCGTACGTTCCAGTTGCGCCTATTTGTAACTGTGTGATAGCCTCGCAATCAGCCAGCTACGGGATACAGCTGACGTCATTCAAGGTGAGAATCGTGGCCTTTTTAAAAGTGTCACTGAGTGCCGTGTCTTGCTACTAACCTTGATTAAATCGGGCATGAAATAACCATTTGTCGAAAGGGTGCATTTTACCAAATAGACCCCATCCAGAATGAGTGCCATCGGGTGCTGCTGGTTTCTACCCCTCCTTGCTTGGGGTCTGCCTTCGAAATCACCAAACAGTGGAGTAATTAAGTGCCCTGTAAGTTTATTTCCCTTAATCACTCAATCAACGCAGTTAGCCAAAGAGTGCACGATCGATTTTGATTGTCTTTTTGAGCTGTAAGTAGCAGTCGTTATTCCTGAACTATATGCAGGGGGTTTGCCCAGAAATAAGGTCGTTACCACAAACGTCTCAATGTGTTGGCAGTAATGCAGTCAGATAGGCCATTAAAGTGAAGCACATTATCAGGAAAGGGGTGTGCAGCTGCTATTGGGCTTAGAATACTCTTTTTGGTTTATACTCAAGGTGGGAGCTTAAATTACCCAGAGCACAGTGCTGCGTTCATTTGCCTGAGAAAACCACCTTTCCAGTTGTCTTCCTAAATCTTGCAGCCTATATCCAACTCTGCTCATGACAACCTTACTGTTGGGTCCAGCTGAATAATGTTAAAATTGTCAATGTGCTTTTATTTAAGAATAGGTTTTCGTGCGTTCCAGTTGCGCCTATTTGTAACCGTGTGATAGCCTCGCAATGAGCCTGGTACGGGATACAGCTGACGTCATTCAAGGTGAGAATCATGGCCTTTTTAGAAGTGTCACTGAGTGCCGTGTCTTGCTACTAACCTTGATTAAATCGGGCATGAAATAACCATTTGTCAAAAGGGTGCATTTTACCAAATAGACCCCATCCAGAATGAGTGCCATCCGGTGCTACTGGTCTCATCCCCTCCAAAAGCACCAAACAGTGGAATAACTATGTGACCTGTAAGTTTATTCCCCTCAATCACTCAATCAACGCAGTTAGGCAAAGAATGCACGATCGATTTTGATTGTTTTTTTGAGCTGTAACTAGCAGACGTTATTCCTGAAATCTATACAGGGCATGTGCTCCATATTAAGGTCGTTGCCACATACGATTCATTGTGTTGGCTGTAATGCAGTCAGATTGGCCATTAAACTGAAGCAGATTATCGGGAAAGGGGTGTGCAGCTGCTATCAGGCTTATAATTCTCTTTTTATATTTATATATCTAGGTTGGAGCTTATGTTACCCAGAGCACAGTGCTGCGTTCATTTGCCAGAGAAAACCCCCTTTCCAGTTGTCTTCCTAGATGATAACGGCGTTTATCGTACACGGCACATCAAAACCTTTGCTTCTGTTGATACTGTGGGGTCCATACAAACATTAAGAGACGCGGTTAATCAAATGAAAGAAAAAAGATATATCTGCCTCCGACGATGCTCTAGAAGAGTCTTCAAAGAGCCGGACGAGCCAGATGTCGATGAAGAAGTCGGTAGAACTAGAGCAACCGAACTTGCACAATTGTTTAACTATAACACAAAACTAAGTACACAAAAAAAGTAACTGTTATGTAGCAATTTATTTCATTGGTTTCCCGCTGTTACGTCACAACTTTGTTATTTTGCATATTTGAAAAACCTTGACATCCCATTTTCGAAGTCCTTTCTTACAATTAAATTTCAAAAACATATATACACTTTAAAACATTGTCGTCGAGAGTGTGTGTACTGTTATCCCGGCAACAATGAGTCCAGCTGGTTACTGGATGACACCCCCTCGATAATCGTTGAAGTAATAGTTGAGATTCTTTTAGAACGTGTTACCTGAGCGATTATGAACGGATAGTACCATCTGCAAGAGATGGGGGGACCGGGAAACCTTTGAGAATCATTTACAGAGAAACGCGATTTGTAATTCAACAAATTTCCGACGATTTGAATTGTGTCGATTGGCGATCGCTGTCGTGTTTTCCATAGTTGGTATTGGCTTAAGTTTTCTTGACTGTTTTACGTAATCAATAGATGATCAATACAGAATGTCGACAGTTGTTAATGATACGGACTAACAAAATAAAATGGTATCAACTCAAATAGAATTATTGAATTGTCTTATACATTGAGATTGTACCATCATTGAAAAGATGTTTATGGTGTGGACCTGTACAGTTTGGGTCAGTTCCGTTAGAACGAAATAAAAACTTCTTAAAGTCTAAAGAGTCAGAAGAATGTTTCTTAAGTTTTCTAAGCAGGATGTAAGTGTTTTTCAAAGTGTAGACTTACAAGATGTTAAAATTCTTGTTTCAAGAGAGTGCCACACTGTTATATCTAATTCGTCAAAAGTACGTTTTTATCACCAATGTAATAACACTGAAAGTAATAAACTTTCTGTCCAACTAAAAGATTATTTAGACAAATACTGATATCACTAAGAGAGTGGGTTTAAGTCAATGTACAGTCGTCAAGCGAAGATGTGATAAGTCACGTCACTTTGACAATGTAACAAATTCTATTGTGTTTGGGCACGTTTGACAAATTTTACCTATATCTTTTCAAAAGCCAGAGGACTTATTCAGAATGAATCTCGTGATTATGGAAGTTTGAAAGTTCATTCTGCTTTTTCTGAGTGATTTTTACCAACAGAAAACCTTTTCTATGAATCGTTACCCGAGGAAAGCCGACCAGGTCACATGAGAACTTTCACTGGACTAATGTTTTTCAAACTTAGTGAGTCTCGCAGTGCAATTTTCTACGGAGTAAGTGCAAAATGTTCAAAGAAAATTTTTGAAAGAAATTACCTAAAAATACAAAAAACAGGCATGAACTCTAGCTCTCTGTTTAAGTATCAAATGAGCCAAAACTGTGTGGGTATACACAAACGGTAGCATATTTGTTCACTAAAAAGCAGCTAGAAAAGTTTGTCGCTTAGAGGATTACATAGCGGCATAGATTGCCTGAATACAGACATTTGCTGTTGTCCTAGTTTTCTACTTCAATTGCTTTAAACGAACTCATTTTAGTTTTTTCCCGTGTGTAACACTGACATTGTTACATGTTTTCCAATAGCATCTTCTATATTTAAAAGGAATCGCTTTTTGCTATTTCTTGTATCATTGGTAACATTGAAGTATGTTTTCCCTTTCTTGATGGTCTTTTTCTGTGAAAGTAATGGTGTCAGCCTTTTCTCAGGGTTTTGCAGTTATAACTTCTTAGTTATGCGAGACTGGGATATTTAGTAGAAATGGGAGAAGCAAGTTTGTTTAAAGTGACGTATTCAGCGTTTTAGTAACAACACTTTGAAAAATTCTTAACTTGCTACAAGTCCCTTTCTATGTTGAGCGTTCTGCCCGTCCATTCTCTCATTGACACGACTTAAATTTTCTAAAATTTCTCCTTTGCGTCTACATCTCAAACATAGTTAAAATGCTTTTCAGTATCCACCTGGATCCTCGTTCAAATTTAACTTAGTGAAAATTCGCCAAGTGTTGGATTGTTCACCCACCAATAGGGAACGTGAGCTGGGTTTAGACCGTCGTGAGACAGGTTAGTTTTACCCTACTGATGAAGCGTTGTTGCAATAGTAATTCTGCTCAGTACGAGAGGAACCGCA
>JAOBAT010008993.1:0-10417 GCA_026413305.1 Hydrozoanthus tunicans | reverse complement strand
CAAGATATTGCTTGGGTCAAATGGTTTGCCATCCTGCTCGGCAATGTACCGAAGAAGACAATCTGCCTGCTTGCTTATTCTTCCCTCAACAAGTGGAGTGTCCTTCAAATACAGCCTCAGTGCTGTAATAAACAACTTGCGATGTAGTTTCCAGGCGGGACCATAGTTTCCTGCAACAATGTCTTTACCACCTGTAAGAGCCAAAATCATCAGTCCTTATAGCAAATTAAAGATAGCCAACTATGCATAAACACTGACGATTATCAGTAATATTTATTTAATATATTACCCTTACAGTTTCGTTAAGAAAAAACTTATACTTATAATGAACATATGCATTAAATCTATCTATTGTTTCGTACAGGGTTGCAAGTACCGACTGTCTTTTATTGGGAAATGTGTACAAGACTTTATCCCTTGCGTGCCTCAAGATCGAGTGCAGCCAATAATAAACCGAGTGAGCCGTCACTTATTATGACGTTGTATTTCACAGTAGTAATAAACGCCTGCTATTCCTCTCTTCTTTCCCACCAGTACTTTTTATGTTTTTGGATAAAAAGATGAATGCATTTGACGGCTATATATTTTAGACTTCCATGACTTCACTTTTAAATAGTTCATGTTCAACTCGCATTAAAATAACAAAATTTTAATGACACTGCAGCATATGAAATACATGTATTTGTTATCCAACTGCACGAATAACCGTACAAATAACACCATGAGAGGGTTTGGGGTGAGTACAAATATCCCACCGTATTGTACACTTTGAGCGATATTCGTACTCCAAAAAACTTGTCAACAAACATGGCGAGTGAAAATATGTCAGACTTTTCAGAGGACAACAATTTTACTATTAACCAACCAAATTTCGAGAGTAACAAAAACAGTGATACCAAAGATGAAAATATGTCTCTAGATGAACTAGACGAGCGAACCTAACGACGAATATGTCGAAAGTTTCATTGAAGAAAATAGAAACAGAAATACGAAAAAGAAAATCAAAACTGACTTCAATGTCTGGAAACGCTGGTGTGCCTCCGTCGGTGAAAAACGTCTTTTAGATATTATTCCTCCTGTTGAGCTGGACGGACTGAAGAGTTTGAGCATGAGAGAAATTTTAATCCTCGCATGTATGCCACTGAAACTTCCAGATGCCCAGTAAAGCACTACAAAGCGTATTTAGCAAGTCGACCTGTAGATATTAAGAAACAAGACGACCCATTTTATCTGGCAATTAACAAGAACTAAGGAGAAAATATTTGGTACAAGAAACGACCGCTTGGTGTTCACTTGCTTCATGAAAATCATGGCTGAAAACACAAAAATGAAGGGAAAACGCACAAACCACTCAACACGGAAGACAGGCATATAGATCCCGAGAGAACGCAACTTTCATCCGCTTGACATCAATTAACTTATTGGTCACAAAAAACTGAAGTCTACTGACAACTTTTCAACTGTTCCAGAAGAAAGGCAAAAGGAAATGTCTCTTGCATAAAGCTCCAAATGTGGTGGCGGCGTGGGAGTAGTGTCGAAGCCAATGAATGAAAGAACAATTGCAGGTAATGGAGGAGTTCCAAGTCCAAGTTCCAGTGGTTTCTCTTAGGCTCGAAAGCCTTTTGCTGGTGTAGTTTTCAGCCAATGCACTTTAACTTTGGATCTGCAAGCCATCGATGATGTTGTGACAGCGAATAACTTTTCATTCTTGACAGAAACAGGCCGCATTTGTCTCCTGATTTGATTTAGAGGTTCGTTAATTACATTTATTATTCTCTTCTTTCATGTTGTGTTTGAGAGGAACTTTTTTCTTGTTTAAAAGGGATGCTTCATACTTCTTTTTCAAGATTTTTTAAAGAGCGTTTTTAAGATAAATAGCATTTGTTGAGTCAAAGTCAGCTTCACGTGTGTCGGTGAATTCAAAATGGCCTGTAATTTGCACGCGTAAATAAAACATAAAACGTGTTTATTTGTTGTCACGCTCTAGATCTAACCTGTTAGGCGCACGCATCGCCCTTTTTTGGTTTTTTCTCGAATAAAAAGTAGGGCTCGTCAAAATACTACAAGACTCGTAAAAATATCCACCCACACTACATACTACTCTGCCTATAAGCACTAGTACTTGAAGTGAAAAAGTGTTATTATCTTGCTAGGACCATTGCTACTACTTCTAAAAAAGAAAATTGTTTCTCATCCTTTATTTAGTACACTCTTTTTATTAAGAACCAGTAAAATTTTGCCCAGGCTCGATGTTCTTATTTTTTTTCAACAATTTGAGGCTCAAATTGTTCTTATTTTGTTCTTAACTATAAGGTTGAAAATCGACTTGAAAGGCCTTCCGGTGTTTATGTATGCCCAGTTTTTAGTTCAAGAACGTGTGTACATTCAAGACACTTCATTTTAATGGTATTTAATACATGTACTGTATCAAGTTGCATACTCATTTTGCTATTTTTTAACGCTCATTTTGCCATTTTTTCTTTTTCCTTTTTTTAATTTTCATTTCAGCCTCAAATTGTTCTTAATTTGTTCTTATTTTTTGGGCGATTTGAGCCTCACTGTTCTAATTAAGCGTGTTTTTAATTAAAAAAAGCGTACATAATATACTTTTTATACAGTAATAAACTTTTTCGACACTGCACCTGTAGTATAGTTATCTGCATTGATTGCTAATGTTATATTATTAACTGAGAACCTAGGGTAATACCGTTAAAAACCAATTCTATTAGAACCGTTTTTAGCCTAAGTTCTTAAACACGAGGTTCCAGTATAAAAGGGCTGAGCCCAGGGGTTTCACACGTTCAGTTGCCAATCATCCGCTGTCGAGTTGACACCTACAAAGGCCTCTGCTCTCTGCCAGCTATGGCGTTTTATTTGCATATAGATTAGTTAATTCTGCAATTTCAAAATATAGCAAACAATCTACAGTCGTGTATGGCTCATTCTTGCTTCTGAGCCTTGCCATGACGGTATTCGGCTGATTTTAATTTATTAGTGTTACAACTATGAATTTTAATTCCTGAAGCGAAGTTTCACCGAATAAAATAACGAAAAAAAGAGGCTTCGATCGACGTTGTTTGTCTAATTTGATCTTGCGAAGCACGCGCGAATTTCGAATTGCTCTGGCGATAAATTTGGTAAATCTTAATTCTTATCAGCAGCCTTTCACGACGTACGCCTACCAGTAGAACGGTATTATGCAAATGACTTCATTTACTATTAAAAAAAATGAAACTGTTTCACGATTATGGTGAAAATTACCACGAATTGTTGAAATTAGGTTGTTTCTTTTATCAATGGCCTCCATTACATTCAAAATTTATTCAAACTCATGTAAAGGCTCGAAAAAGGGGCGGGTTTAACCCGTTTATACTGGAACCTCGTGTTTAACCCGGGTTTTTTTATTTCATTGCAAGTTTTGATAAGAACCAGTAAACTTGACAAAGGCTCGTTGTTCTTTATCTTTTGGCGATTTGAGCTTCAGATTGTTTTTAAACTGTTCTTATTTTCATGTTTGGTATCAATCGGATAAAAAGTAATAAAACCTAAGGTACTGCAATACATGCGTGCATTGGAAACCAAACTGTAAGGAATTAATTTCTGGACAAGTATACTTGTACATCGTATAGTTTGAAGAAATGACTGATTGAAGAAAAAAAACTGCAAGTCATTTCTGTATTGCTTGGTAAAGTTTTAAAATAATCTAGCCTCAGGTACTTCTTTAATTTTTCTTAAATTTTGGCCAATCTGAGCCTTGTTCTAATAGTATCATTCTTTTAGAAAAAGCGTGAAATCGAATCGAGATTTCAGATGTACATCGCTGTCGCACATAGCGCGTACAAACAGGCTTCTAAAGGTATCGCTTTTAGTTCATTTTACACTTAGCTTTCGCTAAATACCTAAATAAAATGCCATTTAGTGGTCGCTTGTACTACCATATTTACGTACCTAACGTTTGTGAAATGAAGCTATGAAACGGTGGCCTCCCAGCGTAGTCTGCAGATTTCTTCACTAAAACTTCCTTGACACTGTCAGCACTAGCAGCAAACACCACCTTGAAGCTGCCCAATCTCAAGGAGAACACTTTTCCATACTTCTTCATCAGACTAGAAAAAAAATCATTGCCTTCTAAATTCCCTATATTTTGTGTTTGTGCATCTATCTATTATCTTAGAAGTTTATATTATCTTCTCCAAATTGTCAACAACCGGTAAGTTTACTTTCTCGGAAACTTTGACATTTTAGTAATTTTGTGAGTATTTCGGATGGGAACTTCGTATTCTCGAAAACTTCAAAATCCTTGGAATCTTTCGTATTTAATTTGTGGACTCTTTACTAATTTTCCTTTCGACTCTAAAAACAAACTTTATTGACAGTTCTTCAGTGAATTCTACATCTCCTTCCCTTATGATAACTTTAAATCGTACAGTTGCAGTGTCAGTTTGTTGTTTCTTTGTTCGGTTTTATTAACAATACTTGTTATAGTATATGTATAGGAGGATTATTGGTCAATAAACAAAGGCTGAATATTTATCAGCATCTTGTTAAACTATGACTAAATAAATATTATTATTATATCTATTACTGTTATTATACTGACTTAAAGTCGTTCTTGATACAATTTCTGAAGTAATTCGATATTGGTTTAAATGCTGTCTTTTTTAGTGATCATTTAACAACATGCATTTAACATCAACTAACAAAACCGAGCCCACGCTCTGTGGGGTGTCCCTAGCACATTCAGGGTTCCCAAGGGTGAGAGGGCAGCAACAACAAATATTATAACAATTACTTGTTGTTGTAACTATTAACATTGTAAATTGTTATTAGTTACAATTTAAAAACAATTTTTAAAGCTAAATCGAAATCTTAGGCTGAGTATTAATCATGCTCTTGATATCACGAATGATATCATGTTCTTTATCATTTTGCTTATTGTTACTTGCTGTTGCCTCATTAACTACATTTTTGTATATCAAAATGAACAGAACTTTATTGTTTAGAACTATATCTTCAAAGTTCTTTTGATTAGCCCTAATTTTTCTAATACTTTTATACTAATATTTGTTCAAGAGCACACAATGGGTATGAGATGGTAAATAGCCAAAAAGGTTCGTTGACAAGACTTGAATGACTTAGGTTTCCCAAACCTATCGTGATATACTCAAAATAACAGCTAAATTCCATTCAGAACCATACTTCAACATTGCAACATTACAGTTTGGTGTAAGAGTTTGTAACCGAGATTGAGTGAGCCAATCAAAACACAGTATTTACTTGAAATTGAAAATTTAAGAATCGCCTGTTATTGTATTGATATCTTTGTATAGGAGTCTAAAATATTTTGATGATATCTTTTACATATATTTTATGGGTCCTTTAAAACAGATTTTCAAAAAACAAAATGAAGCAACTTAACTTACAAGTTTAATATGGCAACCTTAAATGTATCTGCCACTCTTATATAGGAAGGTTTTGCAGTGTTTAAAATCCCTGGTTTATCAGCTGCATAAATTAGATATACAATCTTTTCATAGAGATTTTATTTGTACTGTTTATAACTTAAAAGAAAATGCATAATATATAGTCAGTATAATATGAGTTACTCTAGGTCTGTCACTTATTTGTATACAATACTAATTTACTTGTAAAGGCTGGTCAGTGTTAAATATTCAACCAATAAATTGGCAGCAAAAACAAAACAAAACAAAATTAGGTAAAATAACATCTTAGCTTCACACACGCATACACATGTTTCCAAAAGACAAATGAATACAATTGCATATATGTTGTAATCATGTTTTATATATTTCAATTCAGGCGTACTGGCTGTTACATGGGCACCAAACTCTAGGTTCCCAAAAGTATTCAAACAGTGAAACTGAAATCAATAAAATACATAAAAAAACAATGGAACTGTAAACTCAGTAACTTCCCCATCAAGGTTCTAGCTGTCAACTTCCCTTAAGTCAGTCATTTATAAAAGTTTTAAAAAGTCTGTAAATTTGGTTTGTATAAAACCTTATAAAAATGCTCAAGGGCAACATAATTATGGTGATTTTTTTGTATATTCTTAAAAAATTAAACATAATTTAAATTACCACATTATTTAATACTAGAACTCTACAAAAAATATTGTAAAACTCAAGGAAAAATAGAAATTTCTCTAAAGTTTGTCTTAAGTAATTACAACGAGCAATTTTTGTAAATTTTACAAAAAAATTCTTCAAACCTGATCTCTGTAAAAACCCATTTTTATAGAGGAATTGTTAGAATATCTGGCTTATGCTACTATAAAAAACTTTCATGATGATTGCATCAAAATCCACATTTTTTGAGAAAAAAACTTAAAACAAAATATTTGTCAACTTGTCATAAGTTTTAAAATCTAACAAACAAATTGTTGTTCAACTTAAGTCTCAATGATTCAAAAACAAGCACTGTGGAACTGTAAACTTTGTAAGTAAAGCTAGAACTTTAACTTCTGACTGTGGGAAACGCGCAAAAAATAAGTTGCTGTTAGTTTCTTTATGTATTTGGTTCAAATCATTGTTATAGTACAATCATGTAAGTTATTATAGAAGACTGAAGTGGTCAGCAACTAATAAACAAATATATAACAGTATTCTATAGTAGTCTGCAATACCACTGGCTAAAGGCACATGCATGATCTATTCAAATGTTTCATTGTCCATGCACCAAGAAATAACTGCATATGTAACAAGCCTGACTACATAATGCCAACCAGACCAACAATCCTTGTTTGTCAAGGCAACACCATCTAAACACACCTTGTCACACGTAGCTTATAATTATTCTAGCCAAGCCATAGTTTCATCACTTCTTGACACCACAGAAATGTAATACTACAATATCACATTGTGCCTGCCCAACTTTAAAAGGCTGAGTGGTTTAAGGTTTAGCATGCCACCAAGAACTAAGGTCCTTGTCGTTTATTTTTTTTTAGTTTAACCTTTATTAAAGCATTTGGCAGCCACTATCTCAGTTTTTATTACTGGTTTCGCTAAGAAAACGGTGCCATATTAATAGGCGATCTACAACAGCCATAGTCAAAGAAAAACTGAATTATCCTTTGCTGTTAATTACAAACATCTTGAGTAGTTTCAAATGTAGAGTAAGATTTTGTGAACTTTAATGGTAGGTCAGCTATAATTATTTTCATCATAGACACAGCTCTTTAATTTTTAACATAAGTACAAATAATAATTCGTCATTTTAATAAATAATTATTCACGCCACCATATATAGCCTTCTAGATTATAGTCTATTCTGTACGTACAAAAATCGTCTTGCGTTACATCCATAACTGCCCGATCTCCACACATAACATAAATCTGTCAACTAACTACCACTAAATCACTGGTGAAAAATTCGGAAATTTTCTTGAATCAAATTAAGTCAGATACAACGATTGACGATGAAAGTTGGATCAACACTTACGCCAACTTCTGTCAACTAAGAGAAATGGGGCAGAGATACCGCGTTAGTAATCTTTATCTTACAAAGTTGCCAGTACAAGTGCAACATAGTCTTGACATTTTGATTAACTACAGTTTGCATAATCGAGCGCTGGTTCGTTACCTTTGTGTCATCTCGCGACCGCTTTTGCCCTCTCCACTGTCAAAGCTAAGAAAATTACCAAAGAACGGAATGCTGTAGAGCCGTGGTCCGGGAGGCATTCCCCTGAACTCGTAAAACTCTACGAGGTAGTGCAACATTACGAGAAATAGTAGTAAAAGGAGAACATTTCCTAGTGTCAACAAACTCCATAAGTCGCTTGCAAGCGCCATGATCGTGGAATAATCAAGCGTAAATCATGTGATCCGAACTAAGCGCGTGACCTGTACCATATGCATTTTAAAGACTTAATATGTAAACGGAATAATCAAGCAACGTGTTTGGGATTATAATGCATATGCGTGACCTTGTAGCCACTATCTCTGTTGTTAGAGAGCTTTCATGTGTGGACGGAATATTCAAGTAACATATGACCGGTAATAACGAGATTATTTAAGCCCCGTTTACACGAGCAATTTTTCCTTTACAAGGTTACTTGACAATTTTCATTGCTCGTACAAAGAACATCAAGTTATCATTTACAATTTTTTATTGACAAGGTTTCCTTGTTCGTGTAGACGACGAGAAAGTTTTCAAGTCAGCTTCTCCTTGACTTAGAAAATTTGTCCACTATTCTCCATCTACACAAACAATTTTTCCTTGTCAAGGTAAACTTGCGCGTGTAAACGGGCCTTTACCAAAATAATATGTAGCCAAATAGGGGCGAAGAACCGAGTTGTCTATAAATAATTAATCTAATATCCATCAAACGCGAATGGAATGATATTGTTTAATTAGAATTCTGGAAATTTTCAAATCTATCTACGTCTAAAACTGACAGCTAAATTTCATTCAGAACCAAGTTTCAATTCTGAAACATTACACTGTTATTCTCATGTACTGTACGTGACATGCTGTCGTCTCGCCTTATTTTAGCCGGACATTTTAGATGGTTTTGTTTGCGAGTGGTTGTTGAACTTTTTGAGGTGGTTGTAGCTGGTTTAAGGTAGTTGTAGGAATTTCCATGTTTTAGTGACTACGTTGCTAAACGAGATTGAGAGAGTTTTCAAATAGTCACAACGCAAGAAAAACAATGTTCGAGGCAAATGCGTTACCTGTATTCAAAGCGGTCTGTTAATATTCGAAACAAGAAAAATTAATGATAAGAACCGACGTTTCGGTGCATCTAGCACAACTATAAAGGTTAAATAAAAGGAAGCGGTATACGAAAGGCAATATCATTGATTGTTCGAGTGTCGATCGATATATCGATATACCGGTGCAACATGTCGATCGAGTACCAACCGAGTGTCGGCGGTATGTAGTCGTCGGTATATCGGTGGTATATCGGCAATTTCTCGGTGGTATATCAGTGGTTTATTGGTGGTATATCGGTGGTGTTTCTCAATAGGTGTAGTGTCGCTATTTTATAGCAGAAGTAATGGCCTAAGTTTGATTGTTGAGTAAATCCCTTCCAAATACCAATTATTTTTGTCTTTAATAACAACGTTCAGATATTTTGAAACTGTTTGCAACTGAACAACAATTTGCGAGGAATTTTGTTTTGAAAAGGACCCAGTGGTAAACCGAATTAAGCCAATAATCGAAAGTGAGATCAAAACTGAACTCAAAGTGAATCACCGACTTGAACAACCATGCAATATGATTTGAAAGTCAAACTTGTCACAAAATGCAACTGAGCAACAACTTGACTGACGCAAACAGCAGAGAATGATGAAGAGTTAAATGAAGTCAAGAGGTGGACGATCAAATTAGAGATGAAACAAAATGAAAATTGTTCTTTAATGCTTTTGCATATTCAACTGGTTCAACGATTGAATGAATTATTGTAGTAGTCTTGGTTTAAGAGCTGTTGCCCATGTCGTGATAAGTTTTATAAAGATGTCGTCAAAACAAAACTAGTCAACTTGAGCGAGCGTCTGGAAAGAGCAGAAAATTAAAATTTAAGACGAGTCGTGCGACATTGTATAAACACAACTTGCCTAGTTCATCAAGGATTAATTGCTTTACTCGTGTGTTCGAGTGAGAATGTTACCGTACTGCAAATTTCCGTAACGTAATCAATTATGCATACAGAGCGGCCAGAATATCATTACCAACTTGAGGATTTAAAATCTTTTCAGTGACAAACTGGCCGGTATAGTGGGCTGCCAAGTGTCGTTATCGTACTCGATACTCGCATAAACTTTCCAGAACTATTACTAACAAGAGGCTCATTAAGCCTTTACTCGTGGTACGAGAAGAGACTGAAGTGAGGTTGTATTCAGTTATTTTAACCCTTGAGGACATTAGGGGGTTGGGTTCAAATCGACAAAAAAAGGCATTGTTTGGAGCCTGGTTGGAAAAGTTAGCTTGAGGTCATGGTTGAGGAACGGGGAAGGGGGGGACGGGGAAGGGTGAAGTTCGTGAAGGGGAGATTAACTACTATAGTGTATTTGTAAGGCTGGACCAGTGTCTGTTCATTTACAATGCAGTGGTTAAATGTATATGAGTTTGTTTATCAGATATTAACGCACTACAGTTAAAGAACTTGAATTGTGACTTCTTAATAAAGTTTGAAAAAGTAACCATCGTCGTGTCTGGTAGTCAGGAAGTGAAGATGCGACTATGTGCCATCGTTGGTAGTTTGATTCCAAGATTCCGGTACCTTATGCGTATTTCCGAGAGATGGGGGCTGATAGAGAATGGGGGCTAAATAGAAGAAGTCTGGCATTGTTTTCATTCTGCTTTTAAACTAACTTTATTTCTGCTCCACTACACAACAGACAAATAAAACCCATTTGGTTTATTTTGGTGGAGCAGGCTTGACTCGTTGAGT
>JAOBAT010008982.1:0-10418 GCA_026413305.1 Hydrozoanthus tunicans | reverse complement strand
ATCTTCCAAGATCCTCCTTGTCTGACGCTTTGTGGGAAAGCCAGCAATTTTACACTCAAGCCTATATATATATATATATATATTTATATTTGTTATATTCAAAGTATGTTGTTATTATTCATTGTTGAATAAAAGAATGTTTTTGGTTGTAATTTCTCAGACAAACTTTCAAGGTGGCCCAAGGTCGGCACCACCAAATAGTTTGGTTGCAGCCAGCTGGTCATCATCACTTCACAGAACGAACTCATCACCAAGTGATTCTCGACCCTCACGAGTGAAGCAGCAGCAATCATTACCAAATAGTGAGAGAACTTTTGACAATAGCAGTGACATGACGGGAGAACAGGACAGGGAAAGAAAGGATGGCATCTCTTCTGCACCAGCTCCTCCGCAGAGAAAGTACCTTGGAGAAAATATACCGGTAAAGGTTGGTAACTAGACATTATGTATCAAGGTGGTTTAGTGGTAGCACATTCTGGCTCGCCTCTCACCAATGCAACCTGAGTTGGATTCTTGGCCAGGGAATATTATCTGAGCTGGTTTTGTGTTCCCTCCCTGACATCAGAGGTTTTCTCTGGTTACTCCGATTTCCACCTCTATTAAAAACCTCCAACTAGGCCAATACCTGAGTAGATTTAGGATTAGCTGGTATGCTGTTTGGAACTTGATGAAGGTAAAAGATCATGTGAAAGTTGTTTCAACTAGGAAGTCAAGTTTTTGTCTTAATAGAGACAGGAAGAGAGAAAGAACACTTGTTCTGTAGATACGCTGTAACATGCCTACCTAACTTATTGTGCATTTGGAACAGGAGTTAGTTGTGTATAACTTGCAGAGCTCTCAAGAAATGTTTACTGCGACAGTTTATGTGCTAGCCTGTAAACAAATTCTGGATTTGTAAATTAAACTGAAACCAACTTTACTAAGGTTCTTGTTCTCATTGTAACTGTTTATCTGTTATCATCTTGTAAACTTTTTAACAAACATCTCCTACTCATTCTTCGCTATCTAGTCTGGTGCTGGACTTTCTAGAGCTAATGCCAGGAAAAAGGCTAAGAAGTTTTCAGTAAGTATTATAATAACTATGGTCAGTAAATAAAACTGTCAAACCTTGCTAACCAAAGCAACAATAATTCAACCCTTTCACATAACTTTCCATTATGTCAAGGTGATTTAATAATCTTTTAAGATAATATCATTCTTCATTCAGAAAATATGGGTTAATATTAATTTTAGTTAAATTTAGTTTCTCTGCTTACTAACTGGCACAAAATCTTAACTGATCCAGTGTTTGTAACAAGGTTTGCAGTTTATCTATTTTCATGTTCAAAGCTTTTTTCTCCTTTTTATCTGCAGTTGCCTTTTTGCTTGTTTGTGTTGTGTGTTTAACTTTGTGCTTCAAATTAGTGTGTTTGAGCCAGTTTGTGCATCCATGTTTTCAGTCATAAAAATGGTGTAATTATCTATTTAATTTTTGTCTTATTATGCACAACAGCTTGAACTTGCTACCTATAGGTATATAAAATAAATGCAGGCTACAAGATTTTTGGCATGGGCGGTGGAACCAGGGGGGGCTGGGTGCCACTGCCCCCTTCCCCCCCTCAATAATTTGAATGGGAGGGGGGGCAGGCCTATCCAATAATTTCTTGCAAACAAATCAAATATTGAAAATAAATCTCAGATTTTATAACGAAATGTTGCAATTTCCACACTGTGCCCCCCCCCCCAATAAATTTTTGCTTCTGCTTCCTATGTTTACAACTTGTAGCAAGCTGGCAATACGAGGTGTTTCCGTATTACATGTCAAAATGATGTATATGGCCACTGAATTTATGCTCTGGCCACCAGATTTCTGGCTCGAGTAGCCAGCTAGCCACAGAACAGTATTTTATGTGGTGCTCCCTTAATACCTGTGTTTCTGAGCAAGCTTGAGCTATTTGAAACCAAAAGTCTGAAAGACCATTTAACCTTTTTGTAAATTTTGCCGCTGCAAACATGCTTGTTAGCCTCTTCAATATTTTTCATACAAAAACTGTTTCTGTGAAGCTTACCACTGTAGACCCTATGCATAAATAGTGGCAATTTTAATATTCTTTTGTCTTCATTCAAAATAGTCATAGTAGTCTTACTCATGTGCTAAACTTTCAAGAAAATATGTTCTGAGAACAAGGCTAGCTAGTAGGGCTATTTTGAATGTTGACAAAAGAATATTAAAATCGCTGCTGTTTATGCATAGGGCCTATACAGTATAATAATAGTAATGTTTAGCATTTATATAGTGCTCTTTTCTATGTGGATATGATCAAAAGCACTTAACAATGATTTACAGATGACTCTTGTATTGAGGGTCTTAGATAGTGTGCCATATACAGCTCACAAATGCTCAGTTAGTGTTGCCCTCAGTTTGTAGAAGACAGACCACAACACCGGGATCACCCTACATTTTTTCGACAAGTGATGTGGGTTCTTTTAAGTCCTCCGATAGGAGATTGAGAGAGTGGGCCTACGGTTTAACGTCCTTATCTGAGAAGACGCGAAGGTCTAACCGTTTGCAGGTGTTAGAGCAAAGGCAGCACCTCCTCAGTTATCTTAAGACCCTGAGTGAAGGTCCGGCACCGGGAGTCGAACCCGGGCCTCCTGCATGAAAGACTGGCGCCTAACCAACTAGGCTAACCAGGCGGCAGTATCCAGTCTTTAAGCTACTTAATGTTTTGTTTGGAATTCGTACTTTTTTCATGAATTGCTCTGTCGTAAAGAATTGTAATAAGGAATGTAAGAGTTTGCCAATTGGGGCTAAATACATGTGGCTCAGGTTACTAGTTGAAAAAAAAGTTGATAGTTTAAGTTCCCTACTATGTGAATTGCTAAGTTAAAAAAACTACTGAGCAGTTAATTTTTTTTGCGAAGACTGTATTTCTGCCAAATGTTTTTTTTCTCTATTTTATTGACACATGTTGAGAAGAAGTTATATTTTGAAGCATGCCATGACTTTTTGTGGTTTTTTACACTCTTAAAGAAAGCTTTTTTGAAGTAAAGAATTATCAAATGATAACAATTTTTATGTTCTGAGGATGGTATATTTGGGGTAGTGCAGCATCTATGCCTCGAGGTTTTTTATTTGTATTATCTGTTTTTTCTTCACTTAACTCTTGTTTCACTTGAAAGTTATATTACATTACCTGTAATTTTAAAACAATTTTATAACCTGGTGCCTGAGAAACTGATCACACAAAAATTTTCTATGGGTGGAAAAATCACCATAGATGAAAACCAAACTATTTTCTGGTTCAAACACCATTACAGGGTAAATAAGCCATTAAATACCAAATATGCTAATGATCTTAGTGTGGTAGAATAAGCTGCTGCAGTTATTATGCAAATAGGCTTGTGTGATGGAGTTCTGTTGATGTCTCCCTGATAACTCACTTATAATATAGAGTAAGCTGTAATAATTGATGCTAATGGCATTTAGTTGATGTTATCTCCCTGATAACTCACTAATAAAATAAGCTGAAATAAATATGCTAACAGCATTATTATGTTGACGCTACTGTAGCTCCCTGAAGGACCAACGCATGTGAGGCAGCATTCTAGTCCTGAAGCATTCTTCCGACCCTCAGGCGAAGCCCTCAGTAAAAGAAACTTCACTAAAGAAACTTCTAAGAATATCACTCGTGACGACTTTTCTGGGACCACTCGGGTTCCTCACCCAAGCATGCATTCCATGCCCCCTGTCAATCGAATGCCATTAGATGAAACAAAGAGGGTTAGTAATAGGAATAGAATTAAATAAAAACATTTTTTAAGAAAGCAGCTGCCATGATTTAAAGGCAAGTGTTAGTAAGGACTCTTTGACTAGAATACAGTGTGTAAGTGTTAATACAGTTGTAGATGAAACTTGAAATCTGAGTTAAATTATGATCGTTTTTTTTTGTATGAAGAGAGGAAACAAATTCATGATTCGAGTTACCAAGTTACAAAATTCGTGTTACCAAGCTATATTTTCAGGAATCAACTATTTTGATCTGTTTTTACAAGCACTATCATTTAACAAACTACTTTCAGTCTGATTATTATTGACTGAGGTTAACAGAGTTTATTTAATTAACAAATATAAAAACCATGATTTAGGTTGAGATAAATTATGAGGTCACTTCAGAACATGAGGGAAATGTAGTATATTTTAAGTGTTCTCAAATACATCAATTCTTCATTTGTTTATGAACCTAGTTTTCAAAACTTTCTGCTACTTCACAGAGTACTGAACTTCAAATTTCTTCACCGAAAGTGTTTTTTGGCATCTCAAATAAAATGGTGTCACCTCAATAAAACACGCTTTTTCTATGTTTTATCTTTCAATCAAACATTTTTGACCAATCAGAGCACATGCTTTATCAAATCTGTGTAAAACAAAATAAGAATTGAAAATTGAATAAGAAATAAAAATTGTAGTGAAGTCCAAGGCTTAAAAACACAAGTCGTTCAGAGGCATAAACAATAATTTTTGTCACTTTGGGCCAATAACTACAAAGAAACCATGAATTAGGTTGAGATAAATTATAAAGGTCACTTCAGAACATGAGGGAAATATAGTATATTTCTAATAACTTCAAGAAAATGATCCATTTACTTAAGCGAAAAAATGAAAGGGGAATACATAGGCTTGATTTTATAACTGCCAAATAAGCCATGGTTAAAAACTGCCCCAGAAGGGTAGATGATTAGTAGTGGATGAGTACTGAGTCGCAAGACATCGAGGTCTCTATCAAGCGCTAGGCACCGACCCTAAGGGGTTTTAGTGTTTACCAGATTATAGGACAAAAATGCACTTAATCTTTGGAGAAACAACTGAATGTACTTTTATTTCTATTTGTAGCATGCCTGCTTCGTGTACATTTTAGTTCTATATACATTCAAATTTTTTGAAGAGCATTGTTGTGGATTTTTAGCAAATTTAAAAGAAAATTTTTTGTCCGAACCATAAAGACCAAAATCCCAAAATCCCAATCTGATTGTCCCTCTTTGTGCTTGCTGTAGTAGTTTATCGTTTTACTCTCCCAGTTCATAAGTGACCTAAAATTTATGCTCAGCTCCTTTTTTGTTTGTTCTCAGACTCCAATGCGAGGAAAGGTTATTCACTGTCAGAGTGGACCTAAAATTGTTAGTAGTTGTATGAAATCAGTAATCTACTTTGTGCTATTCACAATTCAAGTATTTTAGAATCAATTCTGAAATCAAAATATCTGACCTTTTTCAGAAATCATATGGTTATTATACAAGTATTGGACAGACAAACAATTTGAAAAACGTTTCCTATCCAGGAATGAAAAACAAATATGGAACTGGAATCTGGATTGTTATTATTTTAATTCAAAATATTTATCAATATGAATGATCTTTTCTGTGTTGCAGTTTTTTTGTTTTTTCAATGAACCTCAAACTTCTTTGAAAAAGTTCTGCCAAAAATCGAGAATAAATGTTTTTTTTCAAACTAAACAGGAACAAATTTAGTTTTTGATGTAACCACGCGTTGTTAGTTCGGGAGTCATACCTTGAATTTTTTTTTTTTACTTGGTTAACTCTGGTAAGCCCAGTGGAAGATTTGGTTTGTTTTTCCATCAATGACCAGAAAAAGTTTCGATCCCACAATAATTTCTTTTGGTGCCAGTTCGGGCACATATTTTGGATTCTGGACTTGTAAGGTCCATTTCTTGCTTGATTGTTGCGAAGGAAAGAAGAAGAAATCTTAAATGTTAAAGCATTTTGTTTTGTTTTCTAAAATGATCGCAACTGTTGAACCAATTAGTTTACAAACCAGGCTACTGGAACAAAAAGGTAGCCCTGTGAGCGCTCTTAAGGTTTCTAGTTTTATTTTTTTTTATAACACACCTTTTTCTGTTCATTACGAGAAAATTTTGTGTCAAACGTCAGTCAATAAAGAGTAAATACAATCATTGGGGACAAAGTAGCACTGAATTGTGCGTAACTATAAGTCAAGAACAAATTTTGAATATTCATAATCATTCATTAACATCTAGAGACTATTCATTTGAGAGAAAAAAAAGCATTTAAACGAATATAATGTTTATTAACATTTTTGGACATTAATTGCCATTCAAAAAGATGAGTGGGAAGTCAATACAATGATCTCGCTTATCATTTGCGTTTTTGTGCTTAAAGTTGAGCCATGAACATGTTCGTTTCACAACGATCTATTTTTAACTAGACATGATTTTTATTCAAAATACACACAAAAAAAACATAAAACAGGCATAAACATATGAGTTTTTACTTTGTGGAATAATAGAGTTGTCCGTAAGGCTAAACTTTTCCTGTTATAGATATTTAAGACATTTGTTTCCTGGTATTGAATGCAAGAGTTACTGTGAATACTGATTAAGGTTCACAAGCAAAGTAGAATATTAGTCGCTTAGAGTTAATAAAATAGTAATTTGTCTAGTATCGTGAAGTGGAAGTTTTGTTGTATTATAGCCAGGGAGATGCTTTCTATCCATTTATTTCAATTTATGGACACTTTTGATTGAAACTTGCAAAAACGTGTTTAGTTAAATTTGTAAGGTCTCAATAGGTGAACGTCTAATACGTCTTTTAACCCTTTACCTGTTAAATTTTAGAAAATCAAAGACATAAAAATCTCAAACTCCAAAATTTGTTAAAGCAATGGACATTTTTAAAGTCTACTTGTAAAGACAAAGAAAATTAAAGGTCGCTTTAAAGGTTAGAACATTTAGCTTACGTGAAACTGTTTTTAACACCATTTTTTCTGTTTTCAGTCTCCATCAGTGGTTTTAGCTGTAGAAGAGAACGGCAGTCAATTTTCACCACCAACGACACCACCAGTGGAAGGGTTACTGGAAAAGAAAGAACACCACGATGTTTTTGAAAGCCCTAAAGATGGTGACGAAGAAACCCAAACCACTGGGAGCGACGCAAAGTCCAACAATTTCCTAAATGTTCAGCATCATCAATCACAAGTGTCAATCATTTCAATGGAAGAAGATGAATTTGCCTCTGATGATGAGAAGGTTCGTAAAAGTGTTTTTACAGTTTTAACACTTGGCACTGGAAAAATACCTTATGTTTCATGATTGAGATAAGGTGCCAACATTAAATTAACAACAATAATGATAACAATAACAATTATAATTGTAATAACAAATCCTTATATGGTGCCCTATTGCAGGTTTCTAAGGCGATATTACAAAATTTGAAATTATTTAAATGAATCAATGTTTTGAAACGTTCAGATTACTTTGAAATTAATTGAGTTGAGTTTTCTGGGAAATTTATTGTTTTGTAAAAGTATAAGCCATGATTTCCTGCTCATTGTTATGCAGGACCCTATTGCACCTGGATTGCTTGAAATTAAATTATTTTGGGAATTTCTTTCAAGACCTGGGATTCCTTGTTAATTTACTTTATTTTGTTACCGGGATAAACTCTTCGAACTTTGAGTTTGCAGCCTTCCTAGTATGATTTTGCAGTTTAATTAGTTTTTGGTACTTGTCATCTGCTTTGGTGTATAGTGTACTGTAAATCAGACATTCTGTGTAAGGGATGACAAAATTTGTCAGTTGTGCTGGACTGATCTTTCCCATTATAGTAAATCATGGCTCAACTTGTCACCTATAGGTGGCCAATGCTACAAAACAATGAACACTGGCTACCAGTGTTTTAGAGTTATTGTTTCTAACAAACTGGGCCCAGTTCCTCAAAACCCTGATTAACTTAACCCAGTGTTAACTCTTAGCAAAACCATGGTAATCAATCCAGGGGTAGCAGTAATCAGTTTTTAAGTAACCCGGCCCTGATGAACAATGTGATGATCAAATGAAGCTTATCTGTTTTCTTGGGCAAACATTTGGAAACAAGTGCAATTGTTTTTGTGCACGCAGTGGTAGTACGGATTAAATATTGAAAATATGTGTTGCTACTAAAACTGGTGCTCAGGCTGCCAGAGTTTTGTCGATAATGGCCAGTGGGCTACTTGAAAAAACGATTTTCTTTTCCTTTGCTTTTTGCATATAGCAATGTTTGATGATGAGTTTGAAATAAGAAAAATAAAATTAAAGTAATGAAAAAGTAGAAATTAACAGATTGAGCAATAAGCAATATGACGCACATAGCTGTTTGAAAAATATGTGCTGAAGTTAAATAACTTCTTTAGAAAACTGAAGGATGTTTGATAGGGTTCGCTCTATGAATTTTCAGTAAGTAATTTGATATCAATTTACATAAGAAACAACTGAATGAATGAATTACAACATTCATTGTTAAGTGAAGAAAAATATTTAGTGAACCATATTGAATTGAGAACTCAAAGTTCCAAATGATTTACTTCCCTTTTCTATCTATAGATTGAGGATCATGGTCCCTTTAATGATTTGGAGCTTCTCAAGAATAAGCCAGGTATGGAGGAGATTTACTAATGTTAGACCTGTTCTTGTGCTACAGGTGATTGTGTTAGTTTAGAAGAAGTAATTGGTGGAAACATTAGGACCTTAAATGCTCTAATAATAGGGTTCGTTCGGGTCCTTAAAAACTTCAAAAGTCCTTAATTCATCATTTTCCAAAATTTGAGGCCTCAAAGTCCTTAAATTTTACAAAAATCAGTCATGGTCCTTAAAAAGTCCTTAAATTTTTGCTTAATCACTGAAGTTGGCGTTTTGTCTGAATCGCGAGTCATGCACTTAGCTTTATGAAGCTATTTAGCTATATAAGAAACACGACTTTATGTGATGCTTCAAGAAGCATGTATCATACAGTTTGTTGAGTTTGAATGAAGACTACACTGTTATGTTGTCATAAAAAGTGCACAGTAATAGTTCTGCTTACGTAATGCCAAATCAAACCTTTGGAGTTCTATAGACTTTAGTGTCAGGTCCATGAATAACGACAACTAAAACGTGCCTATAACTATATAACTGTGCCAAGGAAAATCAACATCATTAAAAGTCATGTTTTAGGTCAGTTCTGGTGGTTGATGCCCCATGGCTTAGGTCCTCTAAAACCAATAATCTTACCTTAAAAAGTCCTAAAAAAGTCTTTAAATTTTGCTTTGAGAAAAACGGAGGAACCCTGTTATACGCCCCCGTCATCCCAACATCAAGGTAACAAAGGGATACAAAGATTAGGCGTATTAATTGTGTCAAATATATTCTAATCAATAGGTGGATTTCAGGTGACGTAATGTTTACAAACCTTTTCAAACCTAAAAACCTTTGGGACTTTAAACAAAGGAACCTTTCTTTCAATCTACCAATCAAATCACAGTAAACTCATCAGTAACAAGGACTGAAACTCGCCTATAAGGTTTTGCTATCGCAAACATACGAAAATATTTTGTTCTTGATAATGGCATCGAGAGGGCGTCAAAAAGTCATTTGAAATCATTCTTTATTTAAAAACATTATTTCATTGTCGATATTCGAAACCTCAAACTTCATGTGTTTCATTTTGTTTTCTTTTCAAGCTCTGATTTAATGGTTGTATCTCTTACATGTTTTGAATAATGCTGGTTATGACTCAAGAGAAGCACAGTGCTGTTAAAGTTGTTTGATGTTTCAGTTTTCATGTTGTTTTTCTGTCTTTGACTATCATTACTATACTTTTTAAACAAGCCTCCCCTCTAAAAGCCCCCTATTTGGACTGACTAGAAAAAAAATAAACAGCTTATTAGAGAATTTACGGTAAAAACTTGCTAACAACTTTGGTTTTCTTTTTCAGCCCATTTAGCCGTCTTTTTACATTATCTGTTTTCCAACAAAGATCCAAGTAGATTGGTAAGTAGTTACATCAGATTAAATCATTGTGGTAGAGTTGGGAAAACTGCCATTTTAAATCTTGTTGCAGTGTATGGTTGTGAAACCAGCTGGGGTTTTAACAATGATTAGCAATGCAGCAAGAACAATAACAACAACTTTGATTATTTAGTACTCAGATGGTAGTATCAACAATAAGTAAAAAAGGCAAGATTATTATTACTTAGAAATAGGATAACTAGTAGAGCTATGTAGCCAGGTCATGCGATAATTATGTTAAAACATTGCTAGAAGTCCTAAGGCACAAGAGTACATAAGAAAAGTAATGAATAGAACATTAAAAAAAAACTCATAAGAACAAAAAGCATCCATACAATATATCAATACATAGTGGTGCAAATCATAGTAGTTATTGTACGAATTCAAATGGCATAAATGGACCTGCTACACTTGACCTGCTTCCAAGATAAGTGGCTTCGTAGCTGAGTTAGTTAGAGCACTGCACTGGTATAGCAGAGGTTATGGGTTCGAATTTATTTTCAGGCTTCTCTTTTCAAATTTCTTAAGAGCGGATGTCCATAATTATTTAGCATCGAGTTTCAGTTTGAAAATTTCATTTTCCTCATACTTTGTCCAAAA